>OU015445.1:15775000-15855000 GCA_907164795.1 Hemaris fuciformis
GGGCAGAGCTGCACTCTTGCGCAACAGCAGATACTCGCAAGCGGCGGCCGCTTGGCGCGACAGCACGACCAGCCCGGCCCGCTGCAGCAGGTCCTTCGCGGCGGGCTCGTCGAGCGCTCCTTTCGGTTCTTCTAGCAGGAGCGTGCCACCTTCGCCCAACGCCGCCACCAGTTGTGTGAGTACGCCGCTGCCGTGGCGCGACATCACGTCCGCCGCCATCACCACGTGGCAGTCGGCGTCGGGCGGCGCCGACCGACCGTCCTTTTGAGTCACCTGTTGAAGCCACATGACGAAAATTAATATCTACAATAGACAGTGACGCATGAATTCAACGACTGTACGATTGATGTAATTTTTAAAAACAAACTCGACAAGTACATGTAATCATCAAACCTTGACGCCGAGTTCCTCCATGGGCCCGGCGTAGGACGCGGCGTCGGGGCCGGCGGCGAGCGACGCGTCGACGCGCACCTGCGGCTCCTCGTCGAGAATGCGCATGGCCACGGGCGTCAGCAGCGCCTCGGCCGCGCGGCCCAGTGCGGCCTCGGTCGTTTTCAACTTGAGCGCGCCGGCGTTCTCGAGCACCACTTGCAGACTGACCGCGAGAGCGTCACGTTTCGAGCGAGAAGTGTCTTCAGTGGCGATGACGGCGTTGTCGTACGGCAGGAACGTGTACTTTTCGAGCTTGGGCGCCGCCTGCGGGTTGGCGCGGCGCGGCGCCAGACTGGTTTTGACTCCGCGCAGCTCGATGCCGCCGGCCGAGATAACGTCGATGTCGCGGCGCATGGTGACGCGCACGGCGGCGTTGGCGCTGCGCAGGTGCGCCATGGGGTCGATGAGCGCGCGCCGCAGTCGCGTGGGCAAGTACAGTTCTCGCGTGTTCACGCCGATAATGCCGAACTGTAGCATCGTGTCCATGAACGAGATCCAGTTGCCTTCCCAGGTGAGCTCGCCGACGGTGCCGCGCGCGTCCGACGAGCGGATGCCGCGGAACACGCCGCCGTAGTTGTACCCTCTGAGCCTCAGTTCCTTGTAGATGTCATCGGTGGTCAAAGGCGCCGCGCTTTCCGTCGCGTCGGGTTCCACCTCGGCTTCGGGCAGCCGTTCGCCGGACTCGTCGGCCAGCCGCACCACGCCGGTGACCACCACCGCGCCGGCCTCGCACACGTCGAACTGCCCGGTGCCGTCGAGCACGTTGATCAGGAAGCGCACGGGGCCCTCGTTCGACATGATGGTCGCGCGTCTGAACTGCACGTTCTCCAAAACGATCGCCGTCTCCTCCGGTTTCTTATTGTGCAATTTGGCCATCGTCCTCCACACCAGAGTCTGCGGCGATAAAAAGAACCACGTCACTGCGGCGTTCTCAGGATCGAGGGAGCCACGAGAACACGCACAGAACGAGAGGCTGTACTCACGAGATATCCCGTGGCGGGGAACAGCACGCGGCCGTCGATGTTGTGTCCGGCCAGGAACGAGTCCTCGGTGCGCGACAGGTCGAACTCGAGCACGTTCTCTCCGCCGCGCGAGGCGCCGCCGAAGTGCGCCACGCTCCACTCGACGGAGTGGTCCCAGCGCACGCGCGACGCCAGCCCCGGCGTGCCGCGCGCCACGGGCCAGCGCGGCGCGGGGTACAGGCGGGCCACCTGCGGCTGCGCGCCCGCCGCGAACAGCCGCCCGGCCGCCGCCAGCAGGTGGCGCCGCGCGTCGGCGGCGTCGCGGCGCACCAGCGGCACGTGCGCGGCCTCGGGCAGCGCGCGCTTCAGCACGGCCTGCAGCAGCGCGTGCGGCGCCACCTCCACCACCACGGCGCGCGCCGGGATCTCGCGCACCGCGTCCGCGAACCGCACCGGCGACAGCAGGTTGTTCACGTGGTAGTTCACGTCGCTCAGCTTGGCTGAAACGAACAGAGCGAGCTCGATCACCCCGTCGCGTGGCTTCGTTCTTCGAATGTTTTCTACGGGAACGGGTCGTCCACTTACCGAGATCGGAATCCCACTTGTCTTTGGGTAGAGAAGACGAGATCCATCGGCCCGAACGGGGTTTCGGATCGGTTATGATTTTTTCTAGACTTTTGCGCAGGAGCGGCGCGGCGGTCGCTATGTACTTGCTGTGGAAGGCGACGCCGGAGCTGTTGACGCGTCGTGCGAACACGCCCTCCGCCGCGAGCTCCGCGACGAACTTCTCCACGGACGCCACCGGACCAGACACCTGCCGGGAACCAACCAACCAATCAACACATAATAGACATCAGACATTCATATATAAGAAAGAAAATAAGTTGTAGTCTATTTTACTCCACAGAGTCCCATTTATGCCCATATCAAAAATCATTTACATCGGTCAAATGATTTAGGCGTGAAAGCATAACAGACATATAGTTACATATACAGAGTTACAGTCGTCTACACGTCGTTTCATAATTATAGCTTCAAAAATGACGAATTTCCATACAAACTTTCACCCCTATTTTTATTTTACCTCATTAAACAGCCTAAAAAATAAGTTTCAAGCTTCTAGCTTTAAAAATGACAATACTTCCATACAACCTTTCATCCCCCCTTTCAATCCCTTAAAACCCTTTTTCCACAATAAAAAGTAGCCTATGTTCTTTCTCAGGCTCCAAACTATCTGTGTACCAAATTTCCTTTAAATCGGTTCAGTAGTTTTAGCAGGAAAGCGAGACAGACAGACAGACAGATAGACAGACAGAGTTACAATCGCATTTATAATATTAGTATGGATAGTATGGATGTACATCGTTTTGTACCATGTAGTTTTATGAATTCTATAGATGAGACGATTCCGAGTCTACCGCGCGTACGCACCGTGACATTGTCATTGGAATTGTGGCACGCCGGCGATATGTCGGGCGGACAGCGCTTCTGACACGTGTCCCACGACAGGCCGACGGCTGCCATCGCGCCCGGCGACAACTTGGCGTCGATGATGCTGCGACCACGCCAATATGCAGCCAAAACCGCTTGTTCGGCCGTCAAAGTTTCGTCCGCATAAGCGCAACCTACAAAAAACATATTTTGGTCAATCAATAAGAACACCGCGAGCAACATGGGCAACGAGAGCGGGTAAGCGGGTCAGCGGAGCGATACGGACCGATCTCACCGACGGAGTGGCCCACGATGCCGTCGGGGCGCACCTCGAGCGTGCGCAACACGTCCACCAGCGCCACCTGCACCGCGGCGATGGACACGAACGACGTGACCACGTCGTCGAACGCCGCGTCCGTCGCCTCCGTGATCACGTGCACCAGGTCGATGCCGTGCGGCCGCAGCGCCGCCGCCGAGCGACGCACGCTGGCGGCGAACGCGGGCAGGCCCATCAGCGCGCGCGCCATGCCCGCCCACTGCGAGCCCATGCCGGAGAACACGAACCACACGGGCCGCGGGTCTCCGCCGTCGGATTCCTGCAACACCAGGGGTACAGTGAGGAGAGAGGCGGGGGCGGGCGGGGGCGGGCGGGGTCAGGCGGGGGCAGGCGAGGCGGGGGGTGCTGACCATGATCTCCTCCTGCGGCTCGCCCTCCGCGTCGAAGAGCGTGTACCCGCGGAAGGCGTGTCCGGGCAGGGAGCGCGCGTGCACGGCGTCGAGCAGCGCGTGCAGGTCGGCGTCGCGGCGGTGCGCGGCCGCCAGCGCCAGCAGCTCGTGCGCCGCGGCCTCGGTGCGGCCCGACGCCAGCACCAGCCGCTCCACCTCGTACTCGGCGCGCGGCCGCGCCCCGCCGCGCTCCGACTCCAGGATGATGTGCGCGTTGGCGCCGCCGAACCCGAACGAGTTCACGGCCACCAGCCCGCCGTCCCACTCCATGTTGCGGTCCACCACCTGCGCGAACAACCCAATGCAATTCTGCTCTGTCGAACTCATAGTGTACTAAATTATTAAACAGGGGAAGCCGTGGAGCAGGGTCGATGGGTTCAACAAACCGGTGTAAACAAAAGAGCGTGCACCACACCTTCAGTGAAGTTGTGAAACACAACCCCAGTAAACTTGATATATTACTGAAATTGACTGCTTTAGCTATTATATTTTTCCAATCCTTTTAAATGATCTAGTCTCTGTTTTCTTCAACTTTGACAATTACCATCCGGTTCATAAGTAATTTATTTAAAACCTACCTTTATTCTTCCGTCATTGAGCGCAGGTATATCAGGGTTCGGTTCCTTGAAATGCAAGTTAGCAGGTATGACGCCGTGTTCCATGGCCACAACCACCTTAGCAATGGAACAGAGGCCTGACGCCGGTTCTGAATGGCCCATGTTGGACTTGACGGAACCTAGCAGCAGCGGCTTGGAGCGGCCCGCGCAGAACAGTTCGGCGATCGCGTTCACTTCCTGCGGGTCGCCCACCTGTGCGCGACACACCCAATGCATAACTTCATGTACACACATATATAACAGCCATAAATGGAGAGAAGTCGGGGCGGGCCCGAGCGCCCACCTTGGTGCCGGTGCCGTGCGCCTCCACGTAGGCGACGTCCTGCGGGCGCAGGCCGGCCTCGCTGAAGGTCTCGTGCGCGAGGCGGCGCTGCATGTCTCCGGACGGGAACGTGATGCCCTGCACCTTGGTGCCGTCGGTGTTCATGCGCGCCCCGCGCACGGTGGCGTACACGCGGCGCGCGGCCGAGCGGCGCTGCAGCAGCACCACCACGGCCGCCTCCGAGCGCACGTAGCCGCGCCCGCTCGCGTCGAACGCGGCGCAGCGGCCCTCGGGCGACAGCATGCTCAGCCGGTGGAAGTTGAGCGAGTTGGCGGGCTTGAGGCACAGGTTGGTGCCGGCCACGATGGCGGCGTCGCAGTGGCCGGCGCGCATCGCGATCACCGCCTGCGCCAGCGCGAACATGGAGCTCGAGCACGCCGTGTCGATGGCGTACGACGGGCCGCGCAGGTCGAACGTGTACGAGATGCGGTTGGGGAACATGGCGCGGCAGCAGCCCGTCAGCGCGTACCCGTTGATCTTGTCGGGGTCGGCGGTCCACATCTCCTCGGTCTCCGAGTTGGACACGCCCACGTACACGCCGGTGCGCGAGCCGCGGATCTCGCCGGGGTTCAGGCCGGCGTCCACGATGGTCTCGTGCGTCAGCTCCAGCAGCAGCCGCAGCTGCGGGTCCATGAGGTGCGCCTGCTTCGCGTGCACTCCGAAAAACGTCGCGTCGAAGTGCGCCAGATCCTTGAGCTTGCCATTGCGCTCGGGCAGCCCGTGCAGTCCTGCGGGAAACGTCACGTGCTCAGGTTAGTAAACAGTGCCTGCGAGGTCACGCGGAGCGTCACAACTCACAACTTATCGGAAGTGCGCTATAACAAATAAGGACATTTGACGACATCGCTTATTATCGCGAGAACATCAGCAACATTGTACATCGGCAGTGTGTGCGAACACAAGGCGACGTGGCCGCACCGCGAGTATCGCCAGTATCACGCCACCACCACGCGACCGACGCCCCCCGCCTCCCGTCGCGCCCCGCTCTGTGCCCCGCTCTGTGCCCCGGGTGACGTCAGCGTATCGCGATGATGGCGCGATATGTCGCCTCGCCTGATCGAATTCGTGAAAGTGATGCGATTCATTTTGTGATTCAGAGAATATGACGAGGCCTCGTAGATAGTGATGAAGGAAGTTAGTATGAATTGAATAAACATATGAATGACGCGCAGAGCGACGTACAAAACTACATACATAAACTCACGCCTATATTCCCCGAAGGGGTAGGCAGAGGTGCATTTCTGCACCCACATTTCGCCAGGTATGTATTAGTCCCACGTAATAGGAGGCGAGCCTATTGACGTTTTTCGGGCACAATTCCAGACTCCGTGCTGCTACTGAGAATTTCCTAATGGAAAAACCCAATAACACTTTGCCCGACCCGGGAATCGAACCCAGGACCTCTAGATCGCACGGCACATCCTTGTGCCGCGAGACCACGAGGCAGTACGTACGTTCAAAACTAAGATATGCTAATGATGTTGAGAGTGTGGTCGGGTGAAGTGATATGATCGGCATCGGCATCAGGGGCACAACAAAGCATGTCTGGGCGCCGAGGATCGCGCTGCGAATTGCGCAGTTGCCGCACGCGATTATCTCATTATGTGTGCGCCGACCACGGAGACAAGTCGCGCCGACCGACGCCCGCGGCTGCGTCACTCCACCAACGACACCCGAAATTATTATTGTTAGATATCAATATTTCATTTACCATTTAGTTACAGTGTTATACCATTTCCTATTCAAGTAATGTAACACATTCCTTTTATCAAACATTATTGACATCTTCTAAGCGAACTCACATAATTTATGATTGTTTTTGTCACCAGCACACCGTTTTTTTCGTGTAGAAAGTGGTAATTAGTAAATTGTTAGTATATTAAGGAAAGCATTTGTGGAACACGACACACTTGTCTTCAAGTTCCCTAGCAAGACGGTTTAGTCATAGTTGAGTTAATTCTGTCAGTTAACTCATAGAGTACAATTAAGTGTATAAATAAAGTGATTGTAAAAGTCATAAAAGTAGAATAAAACCACAATGTAACGCTGAGGGAGTTTCTTGCCGCTTCTTCTTCACAGCGATAATATGTAGCGAAGCGGAATTAGAAAATAAAAGTCTATTATCGAAATAATGTTGTGTGATTTCTTATATCAGAAGCGGGATTATACCAAAAGGCCCATAAATCAAGTATGTATAAACCTAGTGGAGTCTGCAAAAAAAGTAAGTACAACAGAAGGAAATAGTGACATTCTCACTATCACTTCTGATGCTGTAAATTTGGTGAGTTATGATTTTTATTTATAACTTTCGATAATTTGCCGACCACAGTTATGGTTTAGTGATTGTATCATCAATATTTAGTTTTGATGAATAAGGATTTTTGTGGAAAAGTTTATTACCTCATCTTCATAGTTTCATAAACTAATAGATTCCAATGATTCCATGATTTTTTTGTGTCTATGCAAATCTATTAAAATTTTAGCAATGGACGTGCGGCGTCTGGTTAGAAACTAAGAATTTAAATATACCAAATAGTGAGTGTTCTTAAATCAATACAATGTAATGTCATATTTTATTATTTACAACTCAATAGCCTACCAAAAATGCCATGCCGTAAAAAAAAAAAAACTTAAGTAATTTTTTTTTCTCTCTTTCCTTGAATCACACGTTTGATATATAACCACTTCAATATGACATGCCTTTTCAGAATATTAATTTATATATTAGTGAATTGTTAAAGATTATGATGATATTCGTTTTGAACGCAAAATAAATATAATATAATAGCTATTCAAATAATAATAGAAATCTGGATCAATGAAAATAGTGCTTTTGTCATTAAATAAATACATTTACATATAGGTTAAAGGATCAAGTGATTGATTGCAAAATATATATATATATATGTGTGTATACAATAAAAAAAAAAACACGGGCACCGCAACAATCATGAACCAAAGTATTTTGCCATTAAATAGAAATGAAATAATACAGACAGTGTTAATTAAATTTATTTCGGCTAACTTTCTGTATATATTCGTTGCTATAAATAAAACAGGTGCTCAAGCTAAGGACTTTACGGAACCTATCGAGATTCAAATTATTGTGTACCTACATGTTTTCTGTTCAAAGTTGTATTAATTTATCAATAGGAAGTAACTAGCTTATCCTCGACGCCAGATGTTAAACATGCCACGAAAAGGTTAAAATAGCAGGGAAAAACGAATAAAATAATGGATATGTTTCTTTACATTCACCAAATCTGCGTATGGACTTATTGTTATTAAAGACTTAAATAAAGATGTAGGTCCCTTATCGATAGTTATAATTTTCATGCCGACGATTCTGTTATGAGTAGTAAAAGATGTTGACTTGCCATTATAAGCTGTTTCCGGAGTTTTCTTCTAAAATTATCTAAATGCATAATATTTTTCGTATAAGTATCGTGTACAGTACAGTGTTGCTCGCAGTGTTTATATTTTATAATTAATGATTATAAAATATAAATAAATAAATAAATTCTATTGGAGAACAATATTTATATGTGCAGTTGGCATGAGAGCGATACAAACACACATAGACAAGGAATCTGATATTGAACTAATCCGCGATATTGTGTTTAAAACAATTAAATATTATATAATAAGTGATGCAAGTTAAATAAAGCATTTATATAAGTGGGTAAAATCATAAAGAAAGAGTTCGTCATAGCGAGCGTGCTTAGAAAACGAAATAGATATTTAAACTTGAATGAGATGAAATCATTATCATCATCATCATCATCAGCCCATATACGTCCCACTGCTGGGCACGGGTTAAGTTAGAATTGGTTATTTTATTTTATTATTTATTCAATAATACAGTCAATCGTCACGATAGAACATTAGACGGGCTTGTAATGAAGCCCTAACGCAGATATGTCAGGACAAATATTATAATTGTAGATATATTTGCAAATATATGTTTTCTTTGCTTTTTCTTTTTTTTGCTAAGACGCTGATTTTTAACTCAACTAATAAAGATACTTAAGGAGAAACAATTATAGCGTGTAATGCAATAGTAATATAATATGTCGAATACATGATGATGTGATTATGGATTTGAAGATTGGCAGATTACTTGAACTTTCTGAATAAATTCGAAAAACTACAGTGAAATTCGTAATATGATATTTTGTAAACTATAGATAGAAGCAGATTTAGGAGTTTATAAATAAGATAAATAAAACCTAACTATATGTTGACCAAGTAGAAGTAAATAGCTTGTATTGGAATGAATTTCAAAAGATGAAACAGTCTGATATAAGTTTATGCAGTGAATACAATATAATTTATTTCAGTTAAGAATTGTCTAATTAATTTACTGTAAACATAAGTTTCATTTATTAACTAGTCAAGCTACATAGTATATATAACACACGGAATATTCTGCTTAAAAATATTAATATATTTAAAAAAAATGTACACCTACCAGTCAGTGTCATAAATACATATATTTTATTTATTCATTCATATGGTCAAATAAAGGCTTTAGATAATTATTATTAATACACCAACGTCCAACATTGATATTTCACTAAAAGGCGAACTTGTAAGAGATATAAAACAAAGGTGGCATTATGTTTAAAACAATTGTAAACAGCTGGAATAAATTGCAGAATATCAATAGCTATATCATTATAATACATCGCAACAGACTTATTGAAGTTTTAACAGGAACATAATTTAGTCTCAGGTGAAACGATTAGATTAGTAGCTGAAAGAGAAATAGTAGGAGAAATCATTAAATCGAATATAATTAAATGCAAAACATGAAATGTTCATCCAGGAAAACCAAAATTATGGTAGTATAAAAAAAAAAAAATCTAAAGCAACTTTACTTACTATTGTTTTTTTTTAACCGAAGAGGCTTCTTTAAGTAGGACACAAAATAATAGCATTGATAAAGGGAAATTAAAATTAAAGGTAATTTTGTAATGACGACGATTAAGTTGTCTCAAGTCGGTTATACCTAGTATGTACAAAATTAGCAATGTTATTTTATTTTATTTATTTTCTACAAATAGAATATACAAATATATATATATATATATACATATATATAAAATAAAAAAAGGGGTCACATTCTTCAAAATCTTATTTTTACATTTTGGAAAAATGATATTAAATTATAGCAGTTAATTTTGCTGCTCATTGAACATAAGGCTCTTCTACTGATAAATTATATAATCAAGAGTAGCATCGAAATAAAATAGTTTGACTCAGAAGAAAGCCACAAATAAGTTAGTATATTATACGGAGATTACAAAATACTATAATAGTAATCTGTTACTGTTAATTATATTTTTGAAGACTAATTCAATAAAAACAAAGCTTTACAAAAAAAAAGGGTTATTACCAACCTTCCTTATTTAATGCGAGTCATACTAGCGCACGAAGGGTCCCGTGCAATTATTTATAAAAACGGCAAAAAAAAAAAGACCATGCCTGTTGTATGGGAGCCCTCCTTAAATATTTATTTATTCTGGTTTTCAGTGTTTGTTGTTATAGCCGCAACGGAAATACATCACCTGTCTATCTGTCACGGTTTATGAGATACAGCCTGGTAACAGACGGACAGCGAAGTCTTAGTAATGGAGTCCTAATCTACCCTTTGGGTACGGAACCTTAAAAAGGAAGGTAACATGGACAAAGTTTGGAAGTTCGTGCAATGGGAAGTATTCAGTTCACTAGCACATATTTTATTAACTTTAGGAGACATACAAAAACATTTTCTTTGTATTTAATTTTTTTTAAATAAATACATATATCACAACAGTTTCCACTAATAATAAAATGTGTGTAACATTGGTAACACTTTGAAATGAATTATTTTAAACAATTTTATAACAAATGAAAAAAAAAAAAAAACAATCATAAACAAAATACAGTCCAATATGCTTTATGGAAAAACCAATAAGTATGGAGTTTATACTACGTATCAGGTGTTATTTATAGAGAGGATTTTATATTCCAATATTTTGATTGTTTTAAATTATTATTTCTGCATTACTAACGAACGACAGATAAAATAAATTATTTAGAAGTAAGAAGTTAAATTTGATACTGCTTTTTTTTATGTTACAGAGAGATTTCCGTCCGACGTGTTACCGGACTGGAAGCCTAGTTTTCTGCCTGACGTGTTATACCGGGCAGAAAGCGAAGCATAGAGAGATTTCCGTCCGACGTGTTACCGGACTGGAAGCCTAGTTTTCTGCCTGACGTGTTACCAGACAGGAAGCGAAGCACAGAGAGATTTCCGTCCGACGTGTTACCGGACTTGAAGCCTAGTTTTCTGCCTGACGTGTTACCAGACAGGAAGCGAAGCACAGAGAGATTTCCGTCCGACGTGTTACCGGACTGGAAGCCTAGTTTTCTGCCTGACGTGTTATACCGGGCAGAAAGCGAAGCACAGAGATATTTCCGTCCGACGTGTTACCGGACTGGAAGCCTAGTTTTCTGCCTGACGTGTTATACCGGGCAGAAAGCGAAGCACAGAGATATTTCCGTCCGACGTGTTACCGGACTGGAAGCCTAGTTTTCTGCCTGACGTGTTATACCGGGCAGAAAGCGAAGCACAGAGATATTTCCGTCCGACGTGTTACCGGACTGGAAGCCTAGTTTTCTGCCTGACGTGTTATACCGGGCAGAAAGCGAAGCACAGAGATATTTCCGTCCGACGTGTTACCGGACTGGAAGCCTAGTTTTCTGCCTGACGTGTTATACCGGGCAGAAGGCGAAGCACCGAGATATTTCAGTCCGACGTGTTACCGGACTGGAAGCCTAGTTTTCTGCCTGACGTGTTATACCGGGCAGAAAGCGAAGCACAGAGATATTTCAGTCCGACGTGTTACCGGACTGGAAACCTAATTTTCTGCCTGACGTGTTATACCGGGCAGAAAGCCATGCACAGAGATATTTCAGTCCGACGTGTTAAACCGGACTGGAAACCTAATATTCTACCTGGCGTGTTATACCGGGCAGAAAGCGAAGCACAGAGAAACTACCGTCCGACGTGCTTTCCGGACTGAGAAGTATATTGAGAGGATTTTCGAAACAAGGTTAAAAAAAAAAGTGTTCACTTTCACAAAAGGATCACGGAATTAACAGACTTAGATGCTAATGTTAATATTAGTTTGAGGACAAACTAAGGGCAGGATGGCCGAATGTTAGATATCAATATTTCATTTACCATTTAGTTACAGTGTTATACCATTTCCTATTCAAGTAATGTAACACATTCCTTTTATCAAACATTATTGACATCTTCTAAGCGAACTCACATAATTTATGATTGTTTTTGTCACCAGCACACCGTTTTTTTCGTGTAGAAAGTGGTAATTAGTAAATTGTTAGTATATTAAGGAAAGCATTTGTGGAACACGACACACTTGTCTTCAAGTTCCCTAGCAAGACGGTTTAGTCATAGTTGAGTTAATTCTGTCAGTTAACTCATAGAGTACAATTAAGTGTATAAATAAAGTGATTGTAAAAGTCATAAAAGTAGAATAAAACCACAATGTAACGCTGAGGGAGTTTCTTGCCGCTTCTTCTTCACAGCGATAATATGTAGCGAAGCGGAATTAGAAAATAAAAGTCTATTATCGAAATAATGTTGTGTGATTTCTTATATTATACTCAAACCTTATCTCTTAAACATTTTGCCAAAGATGAAATCTCGAGAATGTTTTAAACACGCACGTAGATACTTGTCACTAATGTCTACGAGTAGTATGACGCAAAGAGGTTTGCGTGAGGACTTAACACCCGGAAATTGCGCCGATCATTATTTGTTCAATACATTATTATGTCATTGTGAATGTGGAAATATTAGTCGCTTTGAGGAAAACAGAACAGCAATTAACGTGTATTTGTTTGCAGAAGCGCGACTTTTTCGTCCCTGCGGCGAGAGTCACTGCTTTCAGGCTCATCGGCTCGTCTCAGTGTGGGGAGAGAGATGGCGAGTGTCGGCCGCGCCGCGCCGCCGCACCTGCACTCGACCGTGTCGCACTCAACGTCCAATGTCAATGGTTCGCGAGGCGATGGCTCGGTTTGTGTTGCTCATTGCTGCTCATGTTTTGAAAACATTGTCGGCCAGCTGACGGCGAATAACATGTTAATTCGTACACCCCACGCTGGCGCGCATGAGTCACGTTCCGCGGCTCCCCACACCGCTGGCCCACACCTCACCATTCGATATGCAAACGATATTTTACGTGCTTAATTGTGGAACGTCTGATGCACGACATGAGTGTTGGCTCGCAGCTTCATTTTAAGAAGCGAGAAACGTTTTCCTGATCAACGAATATTTGTCACCATTGTTTTATATTACCTATTATTAATATTTTACTTTGCAAAGGCAATTAATGCTAGATGCAATGTGTCATTCCATAAAAGCTAAATGTATGCCAGGGCCCAGGACTATGACGGGTGTGACTGTTGAATTCTCATTGATATTGGGAAGGCACCGTGACCGCGCTGCCGTGTAGCGATAAGTGGTTGTTTTTTTTTTTTACGTATAGGATGATGAACAATAACATAAATAATGAACCAAACAGTTATTCTTACTACATCATAATCAGCCCATATGCGGTCCGCTCCTGGGCTACTGCTGGCAATAAAGTTGTTTAAATACAATAAATTATTTTAATTAATGGTTTAGGCGCGCGGTCGAATTAAATTAAAACATTCTTAGGAATTTCTTCGCTGTGTAGTCCGCCAAGCCGCACTAGACCAGCATGGTGGACTAAGGCCCAACCCCATCAGCTGTAGAAGAGTCCCGTGCTGAGCAATGAGACGTGATGAGGTGATGACAAAATTACATAATAAATAATTAAGTGACACTTCCACATTAGGTTAGCTTCCCCAGTAAGAGAGGTGTAGCATATGGCCCTTTTTCGGGCTTTTTTCAAACTCCATACTACTACTGTGAATTTTCAAATCGAAGACCCCAATGTAATTTGTATGCGTTCTGATTCTAATCCAAAACCTCTAGATGAAATCGAGTAACAAATGTCGCAATAAATTAAATTAAAATAATAAAGTTGCTAGCCGCGAAGCACTTTTTAACAAATAATGCATTTTGGAGACAACTATATCTATGATGTTTGAGGCAAATATCGAAATCTACCAGCGCCTCAAACAAGCTATATTCTTGCACGTCTAGATACTTATCACCGCCTAACTTACACCCTTTTCATGACCCAATGTCAAGATGAATGTCTCAAACAAATAGACTAGTCAACAAGTGCAAAAACGTGATAAATAGAAATATAGTAAATCTCCTAAAAATATGCGCGATAGCGATTCGCAATGACGTTTAGAAAAATGTTTTTAAGGGTTTAGTAGCACATAAAAAATTGCGGTTGTTATCAACAAAATAAGAAAAAAATGTATCTAGTTTTTCATTAAAAACTTCTAAAAAATTGATTCTTAAGGAATTAAAAAAAAAGATCCTGAAAGAGGAAGAAATTTCCAATAATAAAGTCTCCATCCCCGGAACTCTATATCTATTATTTATAATAGATATTTTAATTTATTTAAAATTTTAAATTGTAATTCAATATTAACATTTTACATTTTAAATTACAATTTTAAATTTTAAATAAATTAAAGTATCTATTATTTTAAATTTCTTAGGTGATATACCGGCTTTTCAGATGGCGCGCCTATGCCGTAACGACCTCGCGGAGCCATATTTTCAGCGTTAAAAAATAATAGAGTTCCGAGAGTGGACACTTTTTATTGGAAAATTCCTTTTCTTTCACGATCTTTTTCAAAATTCCTTAAATATCATCATTTTAGAAGTTATTAACGAAAAACTCAATCCTCGTATTGATAACAGTTGCAATTTTCATGCGCTAATGCACCCTTAAAATTTAGAGCTTTATTTCTATTTAACACGTTTTTGAAGTTATTGACTAGACTAAATTGCCTTGTATGCAATTTATTAGAATGTTATTGACGAAAAGGTGTGAGTATTGGTGGTTGCAACAGAGTCGCTGCCACTCCAAGGCACTGATACTATTTGCGACACAAGTAACTAGGTACGTTGAATTGTTCGCACTCATCTAGGTTTACAAATACACGGCGGTGACAAAGTTTTTGCTGTTTGTAACAAGTTCCCTAGACCGAGTTCCAAAATGTATTTGAAAAGACTATTGGAATCTATCAGATAATGTCGTGGAGGTGAGTCGATATTAAAGAATTTAAAGCAGGAAAAACAGGTGTCCGTGTCTAACTTGTATCACTCACAAGTCGGCGCCTGCCCCTACTGAATGACGCGTGAGATCTTACAGGATAACTAGTGTTTACGCCTTTGATAGGTTATCAATGTTACGATATGGACGAGCAATAACCCAGTCGGGGTTGGAGCCGAGTGCCGAGTGGCGCGCGGCGGACGCGACCTACGCTTCACTATATGTTTATTCCTACAATTACGTTTGACTGTTTTAATACCTACGTAACATTACGCGAGCGCAACTTTTTGTGTTCATTTCAAGATTCCTTGTTACTAAGAAATTTCCTAATGGAGAGCCGAATAACTATTTGTCCAACCCGAGAAACGAACCCTCGTTTTGTAAAAGGCACGCCGCTACTTACGTCGCGGCAACATGAACGACTTTGAGGCTATTTATGGTCTTATCTTTATGATGGTTGAAAAGATACCACGTATACCTACAATTCTTGAGTATTGAGTATATCACTAACTAGGCGAGATATTTCAGTTTGACAAACACCTAGACCTACAACCGAATGGGGAGATGGAACCCGCGCCCTCTCATGCCCACCGGCTGTTGTCGAGCCAGTGCGGCACCCACCCCGCGTGCGCACCGCGCCGGCGCCCTACTCGCCGACATCATGACACATTTCTAACCAACCAATTAAAAACGGAAATCAACAAGAATAACATTTTTATGAAATATACATACGTAGGTACATGTATTTTTTGTTCAGTGTATTATTTGCGTTACGCGATGCTCACACTTATTTCGTTCCGTAAACGGCCACCATCACCTTTAACTCAAATCTATTTATATGAACATAAAAACTGGTTTTTCGTTTGAACGTACGTCATTCGCGAGTGAACTCGAGCTGTTCCGATGGAATGTTTGCTAGCGCTGGTGGACAAAACAAAGCGTTACTGCGACTTATCCAATTTCCTCTTATTCACGGAAGGGGATGTGACGCCGCCGTGACGCCGCCGTCACGCCACTGCTACTCGCTCTCTAACCCTGGGTACTACGCAGTACATATACTTACGTATTGGACAGTCTGATATCATTATATGAAGCGTTTCGTATGTACTCACTTTGTAAAACATAAACTGCTTGTTCAATTATATGGACGTAATGTCTGCATCATGTATGGTCGCCCTGATACTGGTATCAGTAATCAGACTTTTAAATACTGTAAACTCATAGTTCATACATAATAATAGAATTCACTAAACGTGTTGTTATTGCCTTAAATAAATACCATTCATTTTTAGAAGTTTTTTAAAGATAAAACATCAAATAAATGAAACTACATTGCTTGCGGCAAAAAAATATGCTCCGTTAGAATCGACGATACTAAAACAACACATCCAAATATCAACTACATAAAACAATGAGAGTTAGCACTATGGGGCATCAAAATTTAAAAACCTAGACAAAGACATTGGAATCCATTGTAACTGAACCTGCATCGAGTCGAGTTAGAAGAGAATACGAACTTGTATAGAGAGAATACGAGCTATAATATAAGTGGGTTAATGTATCAGGCGACAAACATGGAATAAGTTAACTTGGAACCGGTGTTAACGTGTTTAAAGGATCTGTGGACAAATAAATAGTCGTCCAATTATTGAGGTTCTTCTAATGGCAGCACTTTGTGGAAGCGCCTATTACTGCTGCTCCGGCACAGTCACAACTCGTCACAATTTTTCTCAACAATATTATAATAATAATAATAACACCCAACAGTCACATACATAGTTCTGACCCCACACTAGGATCAAGTCCTGAGCTGTGGGTATCAGAAGCTACGAGAGACTTTTCGGTCTCACAACACCCAGACCCGAAACTAATGTTTGTGGATCACACAAACATTTGTCTCAGTGCGGGAATCGAACCCGCGGCCTCTCCTTTCGCAAGCTGGTATCTCGTCAACTGCGCCACGGGGCTGTCAATTATTGTTTGCGATTTATTATTCAACAAGGCCATTACAGATTTATAGAAGTTTCCACGTGCTCAAATGCGACACCGCGGCATCCAAACACGTTATGCTATTATAATAATGTACTAATTATGCAAACATGGTCCACTACAGAAACTACTAACGAACGCAGAGCACATGCGCGCCGCGTGCGAGTGTCCGCGCTCATGTGTTGCTTGTTCAACTTGCACGAGTACACAGCACGAGTCAGTGGCGACGCACACAAACTGCGTGTGAGATGTGGAACGTCGTCCTCAGCCAATTGAGGTATTGTGTCGCCAAGTGGCGCGCCGTGGGGCTCCGCGGAGCCGTCGGCGTTCAACACAACTTCACTTCCAACATCATGTCGCAATATTCCATGAGTACCATTTTATTACTGTGACGTCAAACATATGGCTACCATACAGGAACCCGCTATATCAGTAATGTCATTTGAAAGTATTTGTAATAAAACTGTAGCTAGTACGTTCGCGACACGTCAGCACGTTCCCCTTTCATTAATTAACAATAAAATAAACACAAGTGTCATTACAGTTGTGCTGTTACCATTTGTTACTTATTGTATGCCCAATTGAGAAATACTGCTCTGCCCTACAAGAGTGTATATATTTACATGTAAAGGTATGCATTGAGAACATGAACAGTACACAGTACACGGTTCAGCAGATCCCCGTTAGGATAAAAACTTCATCGCATACTTGCTACTGGGATGATCTTATTGGAATTCTTTCCTGTTATTACTGGATCTGGCTGTCACATAGCAAAACTTAATACGTGACATCAATTAAAGTTTCCCGTGGTGCTTGTTAAATACAAATCGATATTGTATTCGTCACTAACAGCATGCCGTTGGACGCCATCCCACCTACCCATCGAGCCGCAGCTCTCGTGCCAAATGAACATAAAAACACGCGAAAAAGCAAATCAATTGTGGCCATCGGGGTAATTTGAGTACAACACACCCGAGTCTACGGATTAAACGGAAGAGAATCATTTACAGCGCGATCTCGAGGACATGAGTAGTGTATCGAGCGAGCATAATGTTGGTATTGTAGTGAGACGCGCGCACACACCGCCGCCCCACTGCCTCGCGACCACGACAACGGTCGCGGCCACCAACACTTGAGCACTCGCGGCGACAGCTTCACAGCCCGTCACTGATTTATACATATGTACATAGTTCACTCACTATACATACAAATAAATAATAAGTTATGAGCGCAGTAGATACGAAATGGCACTATGTTGTGCATTATTGGTAAATAAAGGAAGAAAAAGCGAAAGTGTCTGACCTGGTGTCCAGCGCCTGTCGTCAGCAGTGACGAGGTCCACGCCCTCAAACAGCTGGCGCGCGAACTCCTCGATGGAATCGGACTCGGGCAGACGGCCAGACAGGCCCGTCACCACGATGTCGTCGGGCGAGTGCGCGCCCCGGCTCCCGTTCACCACCGCGCTCGGCATGTCTCCCTAGGTGTCGCCGCGCTGCAACAAACACGCTGCGTCAGTGCACTACTCCTCGCCGGTTCGCAAATCGCCCGCTGCGCGCTCACCTTCACAAGGTCGGGCTGACGCCTCGATTGTCACACCGAAAGGAAGTTTATCTGTAAATGAACGAAACGCGCAGACGAGGAGCGTGGTGAGCGCGTCGAGCGTGCCGACCGAGTGAACCGCTGGCGACGCTGCTCGTCGTTAAAAAGGTGCGATAGCGGGGTCGCGACCCCCGGCACCACGTTTCCACTACTCTCGGGGCAAAGCTTATCGCACCGCAAGGACGCGCAAGGTCGTCGCGTTCTTCCTCGCGCGGCGCCATCGGACCAGCGCGGCGGCCGCACCGCGAGGCCCTCCTTACGGTGCCGGCTACGTCCTCGTCCCTCCGCAGAGGCGGAGAAGGCGATGGTTTGCGGCGACAGCGGGCGCGCTCCGCCCGCGGCCGCGTCCGCTTTGACCTTCCGGCCGTTTGCGCCGGTTGTTTATCAGCAGATGGTCGGTATCGGCGTCGTGTGACCCGGCTCATTACGTCCGTAATCACAACAAGCTACGTGTACGAATCACGCGTGCCGCAACGCGCGCCCTCACCCGTCGAGTTCGAGCTCGACGCTCACGAAACCCGCTGGCAGCTACTTACTTCTTTTCCAGGATTCTCATGGCCACCGTGGACTTTTAAAACACCTAGTATATAATGTATGTACTTAGTTGGAACTGCACACACTCGTCACGCACGAACGGACCGAAAGAACAAAGTTCCTATTGACTTCAATAAAGCACAAATTCTAAACATTGTCTAATTATATTTTTGTCTCTCGCACTGGCAGGCAGATGGAACATTTAAATAACTGCGTTAAGCATAACAAACAAATAGTAGACTGGACGTTAAGTTTCTGCCGCCTGAAACGTAGAAGTTTGTAGAAACGATTTCAGTCTTTCGAAATAGATTTTAAGGATCTTACGCCTGTGACTATTTCCCCAGGCAGACTTAGCAAGGCATTAAAATTGTGACAGTTGCAATGTAGTTGGGCATAGATGCGGTTCTACGTCACGTTAATGGCAGATGTAGGTACTTGTCAATTTGCCGTGCGGCTACGGGGCGTTAAAATCCCACTACACTGTCGTAAGAAGCCACTCATAGCGAACTTTGGCCACCGAAGGGGTTTTGGTCGGTATGTCGGCGTAGGAATTTTTTGTAAGGGACCCAGCTTAGGAGCTGGGCCTCCAGAAATAGGAATTCCGGTGACACCTATGTACGTTGCCTGACCCCCTAGCCCAGGGCTGCCGAAAATAGCGCCATAGTCAACTATCCCCTCGATAAAAAAAGGTGTACTGGTCAATAAATAAATATCTTACAAGCGATTATATATTATATACTATATGACTACGCCGCGCACGAGTTTCGATATGCCTTTAGTAGGTATAGGTACTTATTAGGTACTTATAAATTTCATTTAGTTTTAATATTTGCCAACAAGCTGACTAGGAGGGAAAATGTGCGATAGCAATACCGAACAGGCTTGCATTGAATATAATATGATACACAGCGCTTGTCCACTAACGCTACCACATGCTTGTGGGTGCTCAATTCATTTGGTCTTGTTCCGAACGCAATAATTTTTGTAACTTACCGTAAGCCAGAGCTGGGCAGTTATTAAATTTTTGCGCGGTTTGTTATGATAATGTATGTGGCACACATTTCGCACGCACCTTGTAAGTTTTCTACGCGTGATATAAATACGGCAGTTCGCGGCGGATGTTGCGACGACAACATGTAGTGACGCTCAAAACTAACACTAAATATAATTATTGATCATCTGTGATTTACAAATGTTAGTTTTTGTATGGAACAATATTTACGTGGTTAATTAGAGAGCTATAAGCGCGAAATGTCATAATATTGAAAGAGACACAGTGCGTTGTACCATCGATCGCTGCACGCTGCTGAGGCCGCCGCCAGCCTGCGGTGGTGGGCCTATCCGTTGTTACTCTGTATCCATTGCTAATTTATTTATTAATGGAACAATCGCAAAATCCTTAGATATCAATGTTATTTTCGCGGCCCGCGGCGTCATAACTAATACATGTTCGAAACCCATAAAAAAAAAGGTAGAGTACCACTCATCTACATGTGCATGCATGACGACACTTTAATATGTACATATAATGTACATACATACAAACATAACCTCACGCGCATATTCCCCGAAGGGACAAGCAGGGGTGAAATTAATTTGCAAGGTATGTATCAATCCCACGTAATAGGGGTAGAGTCTACTGCCAGAGCCTGTACTCGCCTGACTCCGTGCTACTACTGAGAATTTCCTAATGGAAAAACCCAATAACACTTTGTCGGACCCAGAAATCAAACCCGGGACCTTTAAACCACGTGGCACGTACTAGTACCGACTATCGCGAGACCACGAGGCGGTTTGTATGTATAATATTGAATGTTGAAATATTTTTTATCATGTACATACACATATTATGTAAATTAGATGCAAGCAGATGTTCGACGGCGTGAAGCGCGGCGGCTACGGCGTAGCGACGTTCACGCGACTACGGCTCGCCGTGCGCGACCGGCCCGTGCCTCGCCCTCCACTCTTCCCACTGCTAATGTTTATATTATACTCGTATGTATGCCGGTATATGTCTCGCCACCACACTGCTCGCGTATGAAACGCATGATCTCACCATATGCTTACTATTACAGTTTACCACCAGTTCCAGTGGCATCCATGAAAACTTATAAAATGTCATCAGGTAGCAAGTTTTTATTTTTTTAGTTATTTTTTCCGCTTTTGCACCATTCTTTTAGCTCCTCAGATTAGCGCGTTCAACCAACCAAACAAACTCTTCAGTTTTATATGTTAGTAGTCAACTCAAGTCCAACTATGAATGCCTGTTGAAGAATCTACACTTGCAGTTTGATCTCGGGATGCGGAACACTAGCCGCGGTCAGCCCGGCTGAATATCGATGCACTGCTATCGATAAAACCGCGTTCGCCTCGCGATCGTGTATATGTACCTTACTAACTGATATTTACTTTAATAATTAATATATGTATTACTGATTGTTCCAAAGAAATAAATCTGTATATGTTTTGTTATCGGGATAAGTTCGCAAGTGGCGATGTTCGTACACCTTGTCAGGTAATACTGTAGGTACCACCACTGCCACCTGCCAGCGCCGAGTGGAGTGCGCGCCGCACCCGCGCCCCTCGGCGCCGGCCGAGGCACACTACACCAAGTGTCGAATGGCGAGCGCCCGTGACGTCACGCACACACGCCCGACCGAGTCCCGCGGGTCTGCGCCCGACTGCACGCTGCAACTGTGCTGTGCAGCGTAGCGCCGCTCGCGCCCGCGCCCGCCGCCGGCTACGATTGAACGAGTTCATCGCGGACGACTATTGTGCGAACAACGACGCACTAATGACCCCGTGTTATTGTACTTTATGACTCGCTGCGGCTGGGATCCGCCACACTGCCACTGCTCACTCTACATCAAACAACATCCTGCGGCATGCTCCACTGTTCCTCATACTTTGTACACAAACATTAACTCACTATACCGTATTGACATAATACAATATTATTGCTAAGCGGTCTGAGGAATATATTATTTTTCATAACCATAACAAATAATATATGCGCACACACATCCACACGTTCACGTTGCGAATGAAAAAATAAAGTCAATACGGTTGAAAGTTCAGGGCAGTGATGGGTTCGGCCACAGTGCGCATTCTAACCAGCTGACCGAACTGCGAGCCGGCCCATGGTGGCGCGGCGGTTCGCACCCGGTGCTCCACACACGCCCGCTGCGACACCCCACTCAGTAATTGGCGTTCGACGGGCCCCGGTCGCATTGTTCTTCTCACGAGCCACCCGGGTGCACCGCCGCCGCCGCACTGGACGCGCTCCCGTTAACCATACAGGACGAAATCCAACTCGTATACATCGTCGAAGCTAATTATGATCACTGAATAGTAACTTACAACGCTCTATCAAAAATAACGATGCCTCGGTCTTCAGCAGATGAGGAATTGTAGGGGCTGCGGCCGCCGAATGCGCTCGAAGGTTTCGTGTTTACCGAAGGATTCGCCGATATGTATCGAGCGGCACGCCGAGCTATCGGAAAGCGAAGTGTCTAGCGGCAAGAACGAACATGAAGCGCGACACGGTCCGTGCGGCTCTCACTGCGAAATGCGACTGAGCGGCTGCTCGCGCGATATCTAATTGCGGCGCGGCGCGGGGTGTGCGGGGCGCGGCGCGTTGCCATGGGGCGAGATCAGGCCACGTGCACGCGGCCAATGGCGCGCCGGCCGCCGCGCGGGCACGCTGCGCCGCCCGCGGCCCGCACACTGCGCCGCCACGCGCCACGCGCCACGCGCGCCCTCCACACGCCGCACTGTGCGCCGTGCGCCGTAGCCGTACACCCACCAGCACCACATCCAACCTCCATTCATACCACTATAGCGACATGCCAAAGTTTATTTCGCACTTATCACAACACAGTATAGCAGAACCACCGCACTCAACTCAAAGCAGCCGAGTCGAATACATGTATATTGTATACATACACCGAGCTTATAAGCACGGTAATACTATCATACAGTAGTTTAACTCGGCCGCATTTTTGAAATAAATACCTACAACCGCGCGGTACGTAAACATGCGATAGGGCTGCGAATCTGCAGAATTTTAATTAAATCTGCCTACTTCGACTTTCTATCTATTTTTGTGATTGGAAATATTTTTTATTTTTATTTAAACAAATAAAATATTTTTGAATATTCCATTCAAGTGAAGTGGAAGTGTTCAATAAAAATGCATGTTATTATTTGATTGGAAGATTTCATGCAACCAAAAACAGCACAATATCGCACCTCCGGTGCGAGACTGTCACTTATGCAAAAATGCAATTTTTCAGGAGAAGCATTTAAAACTTTGACATCTCAAAAAATTATGATATTTCAAGATTTAGACAAGATAACTAGCTTTTACTACAACATCAACTTTGAACTTACTTTTGAATAAATAATGACCACTTAATATTGTAAAAAAGACACTCTACTAGTACTATAAACTTTCCAACCCCCTCAGAAGTGACGTTATGGCACTAACGAAAAATAATAACTGTAATTATGTCATACTGAGTTAAAAAGGAAACAAGAACAAAATGTTTACTTAGTTTTAATTTAAATCAAAATATGAACATTGCACAGTTATTGGCGTAAGAAAAAAATAAGTCAAAATTCTATAAAATAATACTTTTGTACTTCTTAACATTTCTACAGTAGTGTAGTATTAATTGCGTAACATTCTCATTTTGTCCTATACTATATAAGATTTCCTCTTTATTATAATAGTATAGATAGGACAAAATGAGAATGTTACGCAAGTACGTATTCATCATCAACATCATTAGCAGCCTAAGGAAGTTCACTGCTGAACATAGGCCTCCCCCAATGTGGGTGGACGTCCTATGCTGCGCTTTCCGGTACGTGGCCTCCACTCGAGAACCTTTTGGCCCCATCGGCCATCGCTTATCCGCGCTATGTGCCCGGCCCATTGCCAATTGAACTTGCTAATCCGCTGGGCTATGTCGGTTACTTTAGTTCTCCTACGGGTCTCCTCATTTCTGATTCCATCTCGTAGGGAAGCCCCGAGCATAGCCCTCTCCATAGCTCGTTGAGTGACTCTGAGCCGTCTAATGAGGCCCATAGTGAGAGGCCACGTCTCAGTGCCTTATGTCATCACTGGTAACACACAACTATCGAAGACTTTCGTCTTGAGGCACTGACGTATTTTGGACGAGAAGACGTCGCGTAGTTTCCCGAACACTGCCCCACCGAGTTGGATTCGCCGATTGACCTCTCTCTCGAAGCTGGACCTGCCTTACCGGACCACTTGTCCTAAATAGACGTATTCGTCTACAACTTCGAGAGTCGCGCCCCCAACTGCGATCGGGGTGGGCACAACATAGACATTCAACATGATTTTCGTCGTGTCCATGTTCATTTTAAGACCCACCAGTTGAGAGACTCGATTGAGGTCTTCGAGCACAGTGCTAAGGTCTTACAACGATTCTGCCAAGACTACAATATCGTCGGCAAACCGAACGTTGATATATTGAATATACTCTCCGTTGATGTTGATGCCGAATCCTTTCCACTGCAAGAGCTTGAAGGCGTTTTCTAGCGCGGCAGTATGTATTACGTATTTTTTTTTCAATTGTTAGGAATACGAGTACGTTTTCTTCCCCTTTTTTTCGGTGATAATTTTAGTTCATGGTCATCAAAGCTTCATTCTCAGAGCTACTATCACTAGATGAACTGGAACTGGAGGAAATGCTGGTTGAAGAAGACGAACTAGATGAGGGCTTGAAATCGTCACCTGAATCAGTACCAGATAGGGCATCGAAACTCGGTTCAATTTTGAAAACCCGGGTTTTCGGGTCTAAGAGTAATCAAAACCCGGGTAGACCGGTTTTTTCGAGCATTTCGATCTTTTTATTGTATTTTTTTTAAATACACTAATCTGCGTTTATATATCGATTTCCTACAATGAGTACAAAATATAAAGGATGAGGAAGAATTTAAAAAAATGAAACAGTACTTTACAAAAAAAAAAAAAAAATTGTTTAAAAAAGTGCTAAAGATTTATTTTTTCTTCAGAATATCTTAAAACTTAGTAAGTAATCTAGTCTTTTTTAAATCACAGACTTGCAGAGATTAGTTTGAATTATTTTGGTAACGTTCACTTATTGTATTTAAAAGCCAATAAAAATAATATCAATAATTTTAACATTAATAAAACTCTTCTTCGCATTAACAATTAAGTAACGAATAGTTATAGACTTCTATTCTACTCCATCCAATCCATCAGCCAATGGAAGTCCACAGCTGGACATAGGCCTCTCCCAATGACTTCCACAGGGACCTGTTGGAAGCAGCCTGCAACCAGCGACGTCTCGCGACCTTTACTAGGTCGACTGACCACCTTGTCGGAGGACGTCCTACGCTGCGCTTTCCGGTACGTGACCTCCACTCGAGAACTTTTGGGCCCCATCGGCCATCAGTTCTCCGCGCTATGTGCCCGGCCCATTGCCACTTCAACTTGCTAATCCGCTGGGCTATGTCGACTACTTTAAAGAAGACGTCGCGTAGTTTCCCGAACGATACCCAACCGAGTTGGATTCGACGATTGACCCCTCTCTCTTGAAGTTGGACCTGCCTAACCGGACCACTTGTCTTAAATAGACATATTCGTCTACAACTACGAAAGTTGAGCCCCCAACTGCGATCGGGGTGGGCACAACATGGACATTCGACAAGATCTCCGTCTTGTCCATGTTTATTTTAAGACCCACCTGTTGAGAGACTCGATTGAGGTCTTTGAGCATAGTGCTAACTGCTAAGGTCTTCCAGCAATTCTGCCAAGACTACAATATCGTCGGCAAACCGAAGATGTGTGATATACTCGCCGTTGATGTTGATGCCGAATCCTTTCCACTGCAAGAGCTTGAAGGCGTTTTCCAGCGCGGCAGTGAACAGTTTCGGAGATATGACATTTCCCTGTCTCACGCCTCTCTGTAGTGGAATAGCCTTCGTGCTCTGACCTTGTACTCGGACCGACATGGTGGCGTTGCTGTATATGCCGTTCAACACCTCGATGTACCGATAGTCGATGTGGCACCTCTGGAGGGACTCTAGCACTGCCCAGGCCTCGATCGAATCAAAGGCTTTCTCATAGTCCACAAACGCTAAACAAAGCGGCAAGTTATATTCCTCGGTTTTTTGTATAACTTACCGAAGCGTATGGATGTGGTCTATGGTGCTAAAGCCTTTTCGGAAACCGGCTTGTTCGGGAGGCTGGAAGTCATCAAACCTGCGTTCGAGGCGATTGGTGATGACCCTCGAAAACAACTTATAGACATGGCTGAGGAGCGAGATGGGCCTGTAATTCTTCAGCAAAGTGTTATCACCTTTTTTGAAGAACAGTACCACCACGCTCCTGCTCCATGCCTCTGGCGTTGAGCCCTCGAGGAGAACGGAATTAAAGAGCCTCTGAAGGACTTTAAGTACCGGCGTTCCGCCCGCTTTCAGAAGCTCTGAAGTGATTCCGTCCTCACCCAGCGCCTTGTTGTTCTTAAGTTGCTTCAGGGCCATCTCAATCTCACACAGGCTGATGTCCGGGATATCATCGCTGAAGTGGCGGATCAACTCGGCTCGCGGGTCTTCGGTCGAGCTAACAGTCGGTTTGGCAACTGAGGTGTAAAGCTGTCCGTAGAACCTCTCGATCTCCCTTAACACCTCTGCCCTCGTCGACGTTACGTGTCCTCCCCGATTCTTCGGACTTCCGACAACCCCAAAATGTCCCAGTGTAACCCGCTCAATTCTTCTTCCAGTTCGACAATCTTCTCGTCTGTCCTCAACGTGCGTATGTTGTGTGTTACCAGGGCCAGTCGTCGTCGGGGGTGGTAGCCGGGGCTAACCCGGGGATTCGTAGCACCCCCTGCGCCGCCGTAACCATGGCCGCTACCGTAGCCAGGAATAGCGGGGCTGCCGGGGACTGGGGGCCTGGTCCTGGTTTCACTCATTTAGAGGTTTTGTCAATATTCGCCACGCTTGGCAGGCGGGTTGGCGAGCGCAGGAGGGGACTCGCGTTGATGACGGTACTGCCCGTCATCAACCGGGGGAAGGGAATAGGGTTTTTGGGTAGAGGATGACATGGGAAAGTAAATCACACATACTCCACACTTCATCCCCTTCATGTCATGAGATGGACGCGCGCGTTCCATTTAACTTGCATGGCTTGTTTTATTGGTAGGAACGTAGCAACGAAGCTACTGTTTACGTAATAAATAATAATTCATCAAAGCGTGTTTTTATTCCATTTTCTTACTTATTATTGCATTCGAAGTGGATTAAATTTAATAAATAACAAAAAAAAAAGTATTAAAAAAAAACCGAAAAACCCGAGTTTTAAAAATCAAACCCGGGTTTTTTTGTAATCCTCAGAACCGGGAAAACCCGGGTTTTTTCGGTTCGGGTAAACCCGGGCTCGATGCCCTAGTACCAGAGAAGTCACCAGTTGGAGACCCATATTCTTGTTCTACTGTTGAATTTGTGTCATCAATAATAGCATTACTAGCTGGGGAGTTTGGAGTTGGTAAAATAGAATTACTTCCATCTTGCTTGGTATTAGAATCTGGAACTGAAGATTCCCCGGGTTCGTCTCTTTCAATGGGTGATGTGGGACATGTCAATAACACCAGTTTTTTCCCCCGAGACAGCATTTTATTTGACCCAAAGAAACAACTGAAAATAGGTATAAAGTATCGGAATAAATAAATTGTTCATACAATCCACCTAATTAGTTAAATCCATGAAATAATGTCACTATTGCTCCAGAATCAAAAAAATATTATGTCACAATTACCTTAGTAACAGTGTTGCTCCAAGACACTCATGCAATAGCGGGGGGCCCGGGCACAACTGACCAAAAAGACGTTGTTGCTCCAAGTGTTGCCGTGATTTGCGCCAAAACCACAATGACACTTACGCCCTCATACGGAAACTATGCGTACTACGAAAGTAACGTTATCACACCAAGTAAAGGGGTGCTTAAGGACACTTATTACATATTTAACTCATTTTTGCAATTTTTGCATAAGTGACAGTCTCGCACCGGAGGTGCGATATGTAAATACAATATGTATAGGTACTTGTCATATTAAATAGGCACTTGCACTAATTTTGTATAAAAATCGCGTGATTACTGCTTAAAAAACAACACCGCCCGTTTGTCACTGCGGCACATTCGCGACTGCCTGCATGCCTTGCGCATGCCGCGATCGAGGCGCGTAGGTATAACTCGCGTTTCGCCCGTTTGTATGAAGTTAAACTACTGTATGATAGTATTTCCGTGTTATAAGTCATGAACCGACTCATAATATGCTCCGTGCCGCAGTGGTACCTACAGTTGGTGAGAACCAATCTGCAACGCAAGAGGTCGCAGGTTCGGCCGCCACGCTTGTTTCGGGTCGGTTTCGACTTGTACACATTTTTACTACATTGTACACTTAGTGAACAATTAAAATTATGCGTGGTGGCCAACTGAGGTAAATACTAAATAATAACTGACAGGTTAAAATTTCAATCAATATCATCAAAAGATATTAATAAAATAGCTGATATAATTATACCATATGAAAAGATTTTTCACGCATTGGTCATGACATGCGTAGAGCACACACACATTTTTATCGACATTAAATACCTAAACAACGTATGTAATTTCGTTAAAATCCATTCCACGGTCACCAATTTTATGATATTTAATGACTGCTTCAAGAAAATTAGATGTTCGATTTTTTACACCTTCAAGTGACCATTTACCTGAGTATACGACTTTGATACTTACTCGGTGCCTTCACACGTTGCCGAGGTAAATGGTCTTTACAGACGGACGGATGGACAACAAAGTGATCTTATAAGGGCTCCTTTTTCTTTTTGAGGTACGAAACCCTAAATATGTTTTAACAGCGCGGCGTACCGCGTATATCTGCTCCATTGTCGTTCTATTGATACATACATATTATTCTTATGTATACATACATATAATAATATGTAAACGTGGATATACTCACATCTATACTAATATATAAAGGTGAAGAGTTTGTTTGTTTGGTTGGTTCTACGCGCTAATCTCAGGAACTATTGGTCCGATTTGATTAATTCTTTCAGCGTTAGAAAGCCCATTTATCGAGGAAGGCTATAGGCTATATAACATCACGCTACGACCAATAGGAGCGGAGCACCAATAAAGAATGTTTCAAAATCTGGGTATTTTTTTTCCTTTTGAGAACTTCCGCTGCGCGCGCTGGGGAAACGGTTAAAGTTTCGCTAAAATAATGTATGACAGAATTGTTCCCCTTTAAAAGTTCTAAAAAAAAGTCCGCGACAGCATATGTCTATCTTTTAAGGTTGGCTCACTATAACCTTTTTTATGCTAACCAAATTTGTTCTAAAATAAAGCATTATTTGTGAAGGTGTTTTCATAAAGATGATATTAATCCTTATCCAAATAAATACGTTATTCATTTTAAAAGAAATTTGCCCTTTACATCATTTGATTTCAATGAGTATCTTAGAAGATATCGCAGTTTTAAAATAACACTGCAGCGAAAAAATTATATCAAGCGCGCAATTATGATGTACGAGTACAAGGCGTCGCCGGCCGGCCAGTGCGCGGCGGCACACGTTTCACGTCTATTTGACCGATTTGAATGTTTTTTTGGTATGGACATAAATGGGACTCTGTGGAGTAAAATACACTACTATTTTCTTTTTGAACCCAACCCTGTAGTCTACGCGGACGGAGTCGTGAGCAAAAGCTAGTACATAATATAGGGTAACATAAGAATGTTACCCTTATTGCAACTTTAAACCTGCCTGTTCCTCTTCATGACGTTACGATGGTGCAGGTCCTATGCACCAAGTTTGACTGCAGAGATATGGTTAGTAACCCTCTCAGTTGTATAGGAGGCCCAACAATGGTTATGGGACGTATATGGGCTGCTGATGATGATGTCGTTACTAAGCTGTAGTTAGAATAGTATTCACTATTCAGACGAGATGTGCGCGAGCCTCGTTTGTTCCACATCGTTTCGTGTACGAATAACGCGCTACAGTCCTCCAGACACCACTTCTACGAGTATGTCTTGCACAACCACGTTGTATTTACATCGATATATTTTGGGTATGTTCCGATATACACTGCGAGCACTGTCTAGTGCTCTGACTGCTACTGGTGAGAAATTCGTTCCGTTATGGACTGACAGTATACCTACTGCCGCAGTGTTCTAGTGAAATATAAGAAGTCATTAATAGTCGCCATTTTTGTACTGTGAGCACTGGTCACCTGGTGTTTTGGAGGTAAGTTGCTCTCAGTGCTTTGATTACGTGATCTATTGCCTCCAGAAATGACATGACATGGATGTCAGTATAATAGACTGCGTTCCATTTTAAACAGTAACTAGTATAGATAACTATAAAGGAACGGTTCCGCAGTGTACTGAATTGACATCACACATTACAGTGTCCCAGTGTATTACGGAACACAGCCTTTATTTGTCCAAAGTTTAATTCAAAAAGGCCAAAGTTTGTAGGCTGTTCATGAAAATTGCAATAGCTTGTCTAAATATAATTTTCTTAATAAATGTTTTCAATGGCTTATTTGTAAAATTATGTTACATTGTTCACTTTTGTATTCTAAGTGCGTATTAATTCTTTTTTGTCCCATAATTATTATATTTATAAATATGATTGTAGCTAATCGCTTCAACAAAAGAAACCGCAGTCCAGTCAATATTTTTTCATCTTTAGAAGAATTTGTCATACGAGATGTCATTTAGAGTCTAAAAATAATCTGGTTCGCTGGTCCCACTGAGACTGGGGTGGAGATGGGTCTTTTTCTAGTACTTATTCCAATTATCCTAGTGCACTGTCCACTGAATAACACTCTATGCCCTATGGACATCGCACACAGGTAACTGATACATAATGTCTTCATGAGTTGGGGGGTTACATGGCGATGAAGGAAATGTTCTTGGTTCAAACTTTACTTCGTTCCAAATGAAATGATAACTTTAAAGAATAAAGAAATATAATGTGCGGAACATTTTATAACGTTCAAACTCAGGATGAGTTGCCAAGGAATATAATACACCAGGTTATTGAGTCTTCATAATATGAAGTTAGTATGTAAAATATGGACATTTCCGATGTGCTAATTAGCCACCTATGATAGATAATATACGAGTAGATACACAAATTAAAAATAACCACGATCTTGTTTAAAATGTTGCATTTACACTCATAACGTTCTTGCTACATACGCGAAGTCATTAATTTTAAACGCTGTTATAAAAAAGGAATTAAAATAGTCTGCAAATGTCTGTGATGGTCTGTGAGTCTCCTTTTGAATAGGACCGTTAGTACACACCACCAGTCGTTGCGTTGTCAATTTGCCGTGCCAGTATAAATGCACAAACGGACCTCTGCCCATCCCTTTTGGAAATAAAGGCGTGAGTGTGTACTCGTACTTATGTATGGATGTACTTGACCGAGAGAGAATCGATTTACTGGCTGATTTGTTTGCAGCATAACAACCCTTCCTATTAAGTGAGGTTTATTGTACCTACTTTCAGTTCTCTTCTATATGCTCTGATGTTATCCAGAATTCGTGAAATTTATAGAAGTCAATCTGCGGTCACTGCAGTAATTCTCATCTCGCTGTAGTTACTGTACGAGTATTGTATTTGTAAGCGTGTCTGCCGTGGGGGATAAGCCAAAGATTTGCATAAGTAAAATACAACAATGTCGAATGGCACTCAGCATTAAATAAATCACATAAACTAAGTAATTGTTTGTATTCATCTAGTCTAGTGTCTTTAAACAGAACTTGTATAAAAATTGTCTGACTGAATTGTAATATGTACCTATATTTGAAAATGTATCATCATTTTATAGAAAACGTACAATACGATTTTTAGGAGGGGACAGAGGAAAATAAAGTACGGCAGGGCCTCTAGGACATATCGACCCTATCTAAACTAAGCAAATTGGGACATATCCAGTAATGTTTTGTACTAAATTTGGCATATTAGGTGTATTGTAGGTAACAACAATATGATAAACATGAATCGAGTAGAGTAGATATCAACGAACATATTGTAAATAATATCGCATGCGGAGGTGCTGCGCAAGCGGAGGGTGGCATTGTGTGCTAATTTGACCTCGCGTCACGCGTGTAACAACTTTATTATGTTTACTATCTAATGAGAATATCATCCTAATATAATAACTATAACATTAATTTTAAGGTAACTTCAACAATGAACTTTATTCATACACATGTTTGTTTGTTTGTACATACATTTCACGCCCGTATCCTCGAAGGAGTAGGCAGAGGTACATGATTGCACGTACGTTTCGCCCGGAGTGTTCAAGTCCCTCGTAGTCGGTAATAAGGGAACACACATAAACCACAAATTCACGTCTGTAAGTTACATACTAAATTATATTTCCTGTAGGATATGTATAGTTCTATAGTGGTTATTAAATCGTATTGTAAAGTACTTATCATGTCGTTTAAATGACAAATATAATTTACGATATTTGTATTTGTGCATATTTTACTAAAATAATATTTCATATGATTGTAACAAGTGACTGCTACTCGTGTATAAAATCACCAGTTACCCAATGGTATCTTGTACTTATGAAAGTTGGTTTTTCTTACAACGATCGTCGGAGGCGTGTTAAAATAGTGAATGCGTGGTGCGCTCTATCGAGGTGCGTGGTGTTGTCGCGCTGACCTCTGGTCGTAATTTGCACGGCGGTTTCATCACGTTATGTAATAGAACGTTATCAGTGGACCGGTTACAAGGTCTCGCAGATAACCGAGCAGCCGAGAGCAATCACGCGGCGCATCTGCGTACACTCGCAGCACGCATGCACGGGCGCGACGCCAGCCGCTGCCAGCCGCCGCCAGCCCAGCCCCGACACCGCCGTTTGCACTCGCACCCGGCCTGACTGACCAACTTATCCATCTCGCCTCTCTCACTATGCACAATTTATCTGATTACATCAACCATCAAACTTGCTGACAACCATATCCCGTTTTACTCAAAGAATAAATAATAATAGTGACTATCGTCGCTATTGTTTTTTTATCTATGCATTTCAAAAGAATAAATAAATTGTGAACACTGACTCAAGCATGCCTCAACGTCTGAACCGATTGTGGTGAACTATTTTACTTACTTTATTTTATTTATTTATTAGTTATTTTGTATGAGTTATGATTCTATATTTTATTATTTAGTAATATTACGTGTTATTACTTTGTGTGTGGCAAACTTTTCTACTTCATCTGTGTGTACAAGTACGGAGTACCTGCATGCGATCAATTCTATGAGCTCGCACGACCACGTTCAATTTTAGGAAAGTGATCTATATAATCTACTTCCCACTATTTCTCCTGAATACATTGTATAGGTACCTAAAATACAATATTATGAATAATGGGAATTAATTATTATTAATAGGTATGAATTTAAGCCAAAACAATAAGAAAGGCCTAAAGCTTATTAAGAATTACCTACGGAAATAATAATCAACGATTGTTTAATTTAGTTTCAATAACTGAAATAAGTGAAAGATATCGAATCTCCTCTTAATTAAATGTCATAAAAGTTCTACTGGACTATCACAGTAAGTATCTAATTAGTTTTGCATTTGATTTGCGGTAAGTACCTACTGTAGGCGTGTGAGAGCCACCGCTTCAGGCGACATAAGGGTTCTAACTTTTTTTCTTTGTTACACCTACGTATAACACCCGTGTTGTTGGCCACTTCCATGGTTTCAACATTTTCGGTCAGTTGTTATCGAAGAAGACAAACGCTGTGATAAAGGAGGCACCTATAGGTATGGTCGCTGAAAACTCTTTTATTGATCCCTATTTATTCTCAAGAAACCCTAGCAAATAAAGTCAAAACATAAAGTTCTTGTTGTAACCAGAGCAAACACCATTGCAAACGAAATAGTGGGAGGGAAATCGTGAATAAAGTTGGGTAAAGGTAACTTAAGAAATTTATAACCACAAATCCATAATAGAACCTAGGATTAGTTAGGTAAGGCTTTTTAACGATGCAATGTTTATACTCATACCAGCTGTTTGGCATAATTAAATACAAAATGCATCGGATACAAACTCGGACCGCGTCAACTCTGCGGAATAAGGCTCACAGCTAGGGACACACGTATACCTATACTTAATAGCTAAATGTAGTAGCTGTGTGAGTGTATTGCAAGAGTTTTGGATAGCGGAGAACACAACGTGGTCCTTGTGACTTCGAGACTGCGTGGTGACGTCACGCCGTGTCGCGTCCGTCAGCTGTTTCGGTTCGAACAGAGCCATTAGCAGACAGTGTCTAAACTCTAACGCGGCCCGCGGTCGGCGCGGTCCGTCACTCGGGCGGCGCGTGCTCGCCGGACGTAGTACGTACACACACTCGAAAACCATTCACACGATAAAATATTCCGCGATGCGTCACTACCACTACTCAGTGGCGTGCTGTGCCTATAACTTCTCACCACACACATGGTCACTGATGGTAAACAATATGACAATTCGAGCTACTGCTCCACCTCCGGAACCGCCGACAATCTCGACCGTTTTCACATTATTTCCACTTACTAAACATACATGAATAGTCATTACCTACTTACTGCAATTACAGTGTTTTCCTTACATAATCTTTTTTAACTGCAAAGTTCAAGAAGAAATGATTGAAATTTTATATCGTGCCTATAACATAAATAAAGGTATTTCTTCTAAACGTGCTATTATAGTACCTATAAATAAAAACACCAGACAAGTATAGTGAGTCGAGATACAGGGTAGTGAGGCATCTGTACTAAATATGTTTGCATTGACTAAATGCCGATCATAATATAGTCGTCTGTGATTATATACATATTTTGTAGCTATAACAGACAGAACTCTTAAGCGGTCAAAGCTACGTTTAAGTGACAAAAACAGTCGGAATTACTTTTGATCACAAGCTTCCAACAATTTAAATATAATTTTATAACATTGTATGTGCCGTGCGAACTAGAGGTCTTTGGTCGATTCTCAGGTCGGGAAAAGTGTTATTGGGTTTTTCCATTAGGACATTTTTAATAGCGGCTTAGAGTCCAGACTCTGAATGGAGATGTGGAAACGGAATTGTGCCCGAGGAATAGAAATAGGCTCGCCACCATTACGTGGTGCAAAAACACAATTGGCGAAATGTGGGTGCAGACATGCACCTCGGCCTACCCCTTCGAGGAATACAGGCGTGAGGTTATGATATAGGTATATGTTCTGTATACAATGCAAAAATATACACAACCAAGAGATCTTGGGTTGCCCAAGAGCCATCCCAGCCACACCTTTAAACTACCGCGACAATGTTCAGGAATTGGGACGAACATACACATTATATATACTTGACGAAAATTGACTTGCTCTCGTAAGTGTAGAGTTTTAGGTCAACATTCAACAAGTAAGTGGTAAATTAAATAACAAATACCTACACCCAAAGTCACATACTAAGATGCAAGTCTCGTATCGTGGGTATCACAAGCTACACAAGGCTCAGTCTCACAATCGTCAAACAAGCAGACTGAACCAAATGTAGAAATGCACCTACGTCTGCTCAGTGGCGCACCTGGAGTCACAGGCCTCAATGTGCATGTAGAACAAGTGTTAGAGGCCTTTGTCTTAGTTTATTGGGGATGAAGTTAGTGCCGGCTTAACGACGTAAAAAGAGTAGCAATTGATACTGGTCCCGCGCCTAAGGGGGCCTTTGGTATAATGGTGGCATACGGCAAATAAACGTAGTTTTTATTTCACTTTAATCTTAAGAATCCATAGCAGGTCAAGAGCTTTTCAGGAGAATTTGCTACGGGCCTCGCGTTTGCTTAATCCGGCACTCGATAAGGGGCGATACATCATCATCATCAGCCCATATACGTCCCACTGCTGGGCACGGGCCTCCTCTACCATTGAGAGGGTTTAGGCCTTAATCCACCACGCTGGCCTAGTGCGGGTTGGCGGACTACACACCTGAGAAATTCCTAAGAACTTTTAGGTTCATTCACAATCAACATCGTGATGAAACGTGCACACCTAAAAAGGGGCGATTGACAATACAAATTTTTTTTTCTTTTTAAATTGAGACAACTCAATTCTTTAATTCAATTACATCTGTTTTAGTTATATTCGGTGTTGCTTCTGGCGGTCTAAACGGATACTACTATAGATTCGAGGATTATACAATATACACATAAAAAAGTTGTAAGAACATTCTTTGGTAAGTAGATTTCCTCACGATGTTTTCCTTCACCGAAAAATTACGTGATAATTCATTGTGAATACAGATTCTCTGTGAAGAGGTGTGTTGTTTGGGAGTTTGGACACAGGACATGCGACCGCCGAGATAATATGTCGACCGCCCACATAAGTCTCGAGGCCATCACGACTTTTAGTCATTAGGTACTAGCGGCTAGGCTGGGTCCCGCACCGCCAGGGTGCAATTTTATAAAATAAACGGCGTGTCCTTTCCCGAGGTCCCCTGTAGGGCCTCTACCCGTACCAAGATATTATACATTGCTATCGTTATAACGGTGTAGTGTTAAAACGTAATAGACAGGCGCAATTACTTTCGCATTTATAGCATTAGTATAAGTTACGATTCCCAGGAATAATTGAAACTTGTAGTAATTTTTAATTTTTAAGTCGTTTATTTTTAATAAGTCACATTGTGTTTGAAATTCGTTTTCAATCTACGGTCCATAACTCCAATCGTCTAGGGAAGGGTTTCTCAAAGGGTTTCACGAACCTCTGTTAAGTTTCCAGGTGACAGCGAACCTTTTAAGCCTTAAGAAAACAATAAAATTTACTGTTGAAGAAAATAATGTTTTTATTTCAATAAAAGTTAGTGTCAAAACAAATATCTTTATATTAATGTGATGGGTACCACCGCACCAGCCTGCTAGGTATCAAGTCATCATCATCATCATCAGCCCATATAGGTACGTCCCACTGCTGGGCACGGGCCTCCTCTGCACCTGAGGTTTAGGCGTTAGTACAGAGTTAGTTAGTCGCACAGTCCATGCTGGCCTAGTGTGGGTTGGCAGACTACACATCTAAGAAATTCCTAAGAACTTTTAGGTGTGCAAGTTCCATCATGATGTTTTCCTTTATTGTTAAAGTACTTGACAATTATTTGTCAAAACACACATAACTTCGAAAAGTCGGAGGTGTGTGCCTTTACCTCGAGGCCATCACGATTTAGTTGTCGCGAACCCCCTGCTGTCTAATGGCGGACCCCTAGGGGTTCGCGTACCCTACTTTGAGAAACCCTGGTCTAGCGCACTCCGGCACACAAGTGTACTTAAGCGAGCCCCGTCACCACCACATCTACTTATTTGATAATGCATTACGAGCTACTTTATTAAATAAGGAAAAAATACTAGATAAAAATATAACATTAAGCAGTCGTTTTGTCCGCTCAGAAGTTGGTACTAGTTCGGCTGCACGTTCGTCTCGCATCACCAGTTATATAGATGCGAATGATTAGTTGTGAAGACACCGCGGCCACTGAGCTACTGAGCCGCTTTAGTTCGCCGTGGGCCTGCGCCGCTGGACGCCACACCAGGCGCCGTGAAGTCGAGCAGCAGCTTGCCGCGCGCCGCCCCGGCCGCCGCGCGCGCGTACGCCTCGCGCGCCTCGCGCCACGGGTACACGCGCTCCACGCACACCGACCACTGCAAGCGGCGCCTCTACAGTGCCGCGCCCGGGCCTCGCCGCGCCGGTACAACTCATGGGACTTCCATTTCCCACTAGTTCTACTTTTAAATGTACTACCGAATAGCGGAACTAGTGCCAACATTATTCCTCAATATGAGGCAGACATGATGAACATCAAATTTATACTAAGATGTAACAAAATATCTGGAAAGTGTAATAAATTTAGTATTTTGTACTCATCAATTATTTTATTTAGTTTATTTTTGCCTCCCTGTAGTCTATGAAACTAAGATTTTTCTACAAAATATTAATAAAATCCTGGATTGTTGTACCTCGTTGGATAGCATAAAAAACCTAGATATTTTTAGGCGCATCTGCAAAGCAGGTGCCATAATAATATTTTTTGATATCCTCCGAGAAGAATAAACTTTCAAAATGTTTGTTAATGTTTTTAAGTTTTAATCGTCTACAGCGACTTATTCATTCATTTTATGTACAATTTTGGTTATTGAGGTCATAAAGCATCTTAGCTTACATGTAAAAATCAAATAATAGTAATAATAAAACTTACACATTTCAAAATATCTAAGCTGATAGCCGAAAATCAGGAGTTTTTTTTGAAAAAAACAATTAACTTCAAATATCTCGAAAACGGTTAAATTTAGGATAGGGTGTCTAATAGTCAAATCAGTCAGAAACAATGTAAACTACACGCCCTTAACGGATATAGGTCGACTTAACCAATAACCCGGTATATAATTTTTATTATTGTTTTGTTGTTTAAATATTGTGCTAAAAATATATTTAGTTTTTTTTTGTCTAATATGAAATGTAGTAGAACTATTGAGGAATAATGTTGCCACTAGTTCCACTATTCGGTAGTACATTTAAAAGTAGAACTAGTGGGAGACAAAAGTCCCATTAGTTCTATGGTAGAACTGTTTAGTTTTTTTATTTTTATAATTTTTTTTTATTCTGGCATTTATTAGTAGAACTATTGAGAATGAACTGCCGCGCCCGCCCCGCGCCTCACCTGCCCGGCTTCCGCCAGCCGCCGCAACTCCTCGATGTCGCCGGCGCACGGCATGAAGTAGGCCCACCGGACGTGCGGCAGCATCGTCGCTGCGGAGGGAGCGAGCGCGGCCGACGCACGCATTGCGCGCGCGTTCTGCGCCAGCAACGAGAACGCGGCGCTCGCGAAGCCCGCACCCAGCCCGCGCTCGTCCGCCTCGCGCAGCAGCGGCGTCGTCAGGGTCACGTAGCGTCCGTAGCGCCATCGGCGTGCGCTCGCCTCCCAACCGCCGAGGCCGGCGCAATCCAGAATCACGTCGTATCTGTTGGGGAAGACGCGATGACTGGACGGTTCGACGCCCGGAGGACGCACCGGGACGCTTGCGGCTGAACACTCACGGGCCGGCGCTCTCGAGTCGCGCGTCGTAGTCGGGCGCGTGTCGGTCGAACGCGTCCTCCGCGCCCAGCGCCAGCGCGCGCGCGACCAGCGGCGCCGAGCAGCCCACGAGCACGCGCGCGCCGCCCCGCGCCAGCAGCTGCAGCGCCGCCTGCCCCACGCCGCCCAGCCCCAGCACCAGCACGCGCGCGCCCGCGCCCGGCGCCGCCGCCCGCACCAGCGCGCGCGCCGTCAGCCCCGCGTACAGCGCGCCGCCCGCCGCCGCGTCCGCCAGCGCGCGCGGCGCCGCCCCCGCCTGCGCCGCGCATGCACAGTGCACAGCTAACTCGTAACACCGCGACGGGTGGAAATAAACACGTTGCCGTGACAAACTTCGCACGTCTCGTCACTCGATACGGTTATCAAATCCTGCTGAGTGTTTTCCTCAGAATTATAGAAACAAGACAACATGTAGTAGCGCAAACTACTCCACTATTTCATAGTACAAAGAGACGATTTTGCGAACCTTTTGGATCGAGCCGGGTTTATAAAGTTGAGGCGACGCAAGCCATCACGCGTGGTTTTGTTCTGTAATGTTTGCTCTGTGTCAGTAAACCGGCGTAACTAGATCCCTGTCTGTGGTGGAAGAAAGAGAGCTCTCGGTGTGTCTCCTGTGAATATCTCAACGTTAGCGGTGACAGAGGCGACAAAAATAAAAATGAACGGCCTCGTCCTTACCGAATATACGGACGGCCGCTCTTCGAATAGTTAAAAAAGTGTGTCTAATCCTATTAGTGACGATGAAAAGTTTGAAACAGAAGACTTCGACGCGTTTGCAGCAATGTTTACCCAAGAATCGCGCACGACCACGAACTCTGCGTGGGACCCCTGTCGGTGTGGCGGCACGACGCCCCACACGCGCTGCCCCGGCCGCAGCCGCGAGCCCGCGCCCGCGCGCTCCACCACGCCCACGAAGTCCCGCCCCGCCACCAGCGGGAACTCCACGCCCTCGCCGCCTTCCAGGGCGCGCAACGCGTTCAGCACGCGCGCGCCGTAGCCACCTGCCGAGCGGACACCGGCCGGTGAGACAGCGGGAAGCGCGCCGACGTCGGCCGACCGCCGTCGACGTCGCTCACCTAGCATTGCGACGTCCAGAGGGTTGAGAGAAGCCGCGTGCACGCGGACCAGCAGCTCGTCGGGCGCTCGCAGCGGCGGCACGCGGGCTTCCTCCAGGCGCAGCTCGGCGGCGGGCTCGGCGCCGGCCGCTCCGTAGCTGTGCACGCGCCACGCACGCATGCGCACGGCTGCGCGCAGCGCGTCGCCAGCGCGGCCCAGTGTGCGCGCTTGTGGTGCTGACATGGTGTCTGCAAACACCAAGCAATACATCAACATACAAGTGTTTAAAAAATAATTCAGGTTTTAACTTTCAATCCAAAAATGCACATGTTCAATTAAACAAATAATAATTTATCAACATTGTAGACTTGGTTCCATTATTTTCATGACTCAATATTGATAACTACTCTATTGTTGACTACCTCCTTGTCCCATAAATTTTGAATACTGACATTGTTGATACAGTTCATTTATTATTATTTTTGTTGCTACCAGTTGGACAGCTAGGAATGAAGCCACCAATCAATTAAAATAGGCAAACACATAAAACTTTTCTGGTCTGTTGCAATGTAAAAGATGTGTTATTTCTAGTGATATGAACAGTGTGGTGGACTAAGGCCTAAACCCTCTCAATTGTAGAGGAGGCCCGTGCCCAGCAGTGGGACATATTTGGGCTGATGATGATGATGATATTGGACAGGTAATTTTTTATTCCAAAGGTTATTTAATCCAAACTGGCTAACTTTATGTAATAAACAGTTTCATAGGCGCACATTAGGTTAACCTACAATCTCAACACTAAACATAGCTTGTATCACAGAGACAGTAGTAATATTGGATAATTTGTTGTCGCTTTAACTAGTTTGTAGAAATATGAATATAAATAAATTGTAAAAGGGTAGATAAATAGTAATTGATAAAATGTATGTCGGTAGTTTGTGATGATATAGTCACAATTGGAATGTTATAGTGTGGCTGTCTCTATATAAGCACATTCAGTGGCAGCAGGAGTGATTGCCGTATCACGTCATCGGTTGAACAGACCTAGATTATGTACCATAGTGTTATTGTGTATATGTATTGTGTGACTTGTAATAGTTATGTACGTATTGTGCACTTGTATGAATATAAAGAGGTTGAGATAAACAATTATTGTGATATACCTAATATTTATAAAGTAATGCAATGAAAGCTTTCAATGTTTTTAGCATCCAAGGCGTTCCACTGACGGTATAGTACCTAATAATGAAAAATTTATTTCCAAAATTTACACACAAATGTACACCACATACTTCATTTTATGAAATCTAATGTCTCATAACTCGTATTTACAATATTGGAGGATGGAATTGTACTTAGTGCGTTTAATATAATATTGTATATGTATTATCATATAAAATTGTAAATATTACCTTTACGTAAATTTTACAGCCTTAACCTCAGATTACGACAATTTACCAAATGTCAGTTCAGTTGACAGTTGTTTTTTTTTATTTTCTCCGCATAATAAAACAAACAAATGTGGACTGGGATTTTTTTAAGGGCTTTATATTTTTAGGGGAATTTTTAGGGATTAATCCATTCCCTAAAATGCTAAGTTTATTTTATGTCAACATGTATGATTTTAAAAAGTCAGAACCAGAAGAAAATTAAATTTTAGTTGACGTATTAAATAATTTCTATATAATTTATATATTAAATATTAAACAATATTGCAGAATAATATTTATTGTTAGTTAATTATTTTTTACCAAAAGTTTTTTTAGATAATTAGGAAAATGCAAACAGACAAAAAAAATCGACATTAGTTTGATTCGAACCTACGACCTCGGCTTTACGCACCGCGCTAGCAACCAATTTTTTCTAATTTGTAATGCTAATTTATTAGATAGGTCACTACCTAGGTAATAAATTAGAATTAAAATGACTAACGTCTAACACGAATGTGTGGTGTAAAAAATAATTAGTAGGTTTGTTTTTTAGGGGGGTTTTTCAAAAAATTGTGGCGATTTTATGGGTTTTTGATTTTTCATTTAGGAGTATATATTTTTGGCAGTTGGTAACACTGGATTTTGTAATTGTTATTGTTTCAGAATCAGATTCAGAATCGAAATCGAATTAAATAAACTGAGATTTTGTTTCCAGACTAGATATTATGTCAAATTCACTTGTTTAATTTCTGTTTATAATAATCTTTACGTATAATGATGCGAAAAAGTAGACATGAGCGCAGTTTTGACTAGAAGTAGAGTAAGTTCCGAACAACTAGATCTTCTGTTGTCGTTTATGGAAGATCATCCTGACTTTGCTGCAGGAAAACAATCTATCTACTCTCGGTTTAGTTCGTGTAAGTTGTGGCGATTGCTAGCAGAGCGGCTTAACGCGGTAGCAGCGGATAGCGGTGGCGCGCGTAAGTCGCCTGACAAGTGGTGCCGGGTGCGTCCAACAGATAAATGTATTTTCTGCTCTTAACGGTGCAGACGAATTGGCTGCTCCAAAATCTTACAATTATTTGCTCATTCATGCAGTACTGGGCTGACATCAAATACAAAGCACGCAAGAAGTCGGCGGCGGGCGGTGCTCTCGGGGACCTTTCGAGTGCTGAGGAACGACTACAAAGTATTTTCAATAGCGGAGGACGGGACTGTGAGTAGTGAAAGGCAGCAATGGCCTGTAATATTGGAAAACATCTGCTTTCTAAATATCTGTATGGTCATATGCAAAGCAAATTGGAAGTTCAAGTCTTGTTTTTATATTTTTGACTGTAAAGATAGGTGTATAGGTGTTGCCCAAAGCAGTAAGATGAATTTAATTGTACAGGCTTGATGTGAGGATTCTAGAAATACTATTTTCATTTTGAAGTTATTATATTTTATTTATTGTACCAATTGCACATTGTAATCATAGTGGATTAATCTATAACTGCTCTGTTGAGGACAAGCTAAGCAATTTGATTAATATGGCATGTATAAAATATTGGTTTAGTTTCTAAATACATGTATAAATAAATAAGAAACAGTGACATTGTGAAAAACTTGCAGAGTTTATGCAACTTTCTGCACTTTACCACAAAAGTGATGCATCCATGAACACTTCTTCTCACCATCCTTGATTATGCTGATGTCAGTTATCTAGATCTCACAGAAGAACAAAAACTTAAGAGCCTTCAAAATTTCTGCATATTTGGCTTGCACAGATTTGATCATTATTATGTTTAGGAAAACACATTGTTAGCGCGAATACATTTAATTAGCTTGGTAGCTGACATGACACTAACTGAGTGTATCTAAAACTACCCACTTTATACACAACATATCTTTCCCCCATGTAAACTTTACGGTATATAAAGAAGATAATACAAACAACTTAAACTATAAAAAAGAAAACATTGTAACACAAAACAACACAATAATTACAAAATATAATTGACATCATCTGGTCTTACATAAGGTGTGTCTGGTCTTACATGTAACTTTTGTTTAAGTTTACCACCTGCAAAGCCTAACTCCGCATTGGGTGGAATTCCTAATATTTCGGCCCAATTGTCAGAACTTGGTATTTGTGTCACACCCTGATTTAATGATAAGCCTCTAGTTTCTCTGTCGTCTGAACTCCTGTTTAATGATTCTGATTCTGGAGATTTATTGAGTTGTAGGTCTATATTTTCTCCTCTTCTTTCTGTTACTGATTCTGTGGTGTCATTTTTCCTTTCTATAAGTTGATCTAGGTGTCTGTTAACCACAGATCCTTCTCTTGTCTCAATGTTATATTTAGATGGTCCTTGTTTCTCTATTACTGTGCCTGTCAACCACTGAGGGCCACGGCTATAGTTTCTAAACATAACTTTCTGTCCAACTTCTGACTCTCTAGTCTTTTGCTGACTATTACTTGAAATCTGTGCCTCCGTTCTTCTGTCCTGCAGATTATTGGAATGCATTGTATCTAAAAGGGTCCGTAAACGCCGATTCATTAAGAGTTCACAAGGACTTTTATTTGTGGTTGCACATGGTGTTACGCGTAAACCTAATAATATGTTTGGTAATTTTACATCCCATGACACATTATTCATTTTTCTTAATTTATCCTTGATGGTTTGAACCATCCGTTCGGCGAGCCCATTTGTCGCTGGGTGATATGGTGCGGTAGTCACATGGCGCATTTTATTTGCCGCCAAGAAATTTTTCATTTATGCCGACGTAAAAGGTGTTCCGTTGTGTGTTGAAATAGATGTATTTTATTTAACAATATTTTGACTGACCATTTCTTGAACGTGTATTTATTTATTTATAATTCGTACCGAAAAATAGTGAATAAAATCGAATTTAATATAATTGAAGATGCCGTAACTGCACGGCAACTAAGCATTATGTATGTAGGTACATACATATGTCGTGCGTACTAACTTATGTGATTAGATCGATGTTAGTAAACATACGTTTGTAATACACAAATGTATTTGTAGTACCTTTCGTTTTAAAAGTTGGTTGGTTTAATCTTCTTTAAAAATACAGTTACATGTTTTTTTTTTTATGAAATCACAATTTTATTGCACTTTCTACACTATTTACATGGTAAAATATTAAAACACTAATTTTTCATTGCGCAGTAAGCGGCGGCAGACACGGAAGTCATTCCGACGAAGAACGCAAGCACACGCCACTAGAAGACGACATGCGGTCGGAGGGCTCCGCTGCGGGCGGCGACGGCGCGCGACTCAACGCGGAAGAACTCATCGCAGAGGCTGCGCTGCGAACCGCGCTCGCCGCAGAGAAACAGGCCGAGGCCGTCGCGCAAGCCGTCGAGCTGCTGCGGGACCTCGTGGCGCTGCTGCGCGAGCGCGTGCCCGCCCCGCCCGCGCCCCCCGCGCCCCACGCACCCCACGCGCCGCCCCCCGCCGCGCTCGAGCACGCGCTGGCGCCGCTGCAGCACCACGTGCACCACCGCCTGTGAGTCAGCGCCGGCGGGTCGCAGCGCGCGCCGCGGGATGCACGGGCGGCGCCAGGCCCAGGCGCGCCGCCACGTCCTCGTACACCTCGTCGGCGCGCACGCGGGCCCGCGCCGCGCCCAGCCGCAGCACGTCGCGCAGCACGGCGGGGCGCTGCAGCAGGCTGGCGGCGCGCGCGCGCACGGGCCGCAGCGCCGCGCACAGAGCGCCCGCCACCACGCGCTTGTACTGCGCGGTCGACAGCCCCTCCGCCTCCTGCACGGCTTCCTCGGGCAGCTTGTCCTCGGCGAGACAGTGCAGCATCACGAGGTTCGACACGCCGGCCCGAGACTCCGGCTCGAATGTCACCTGCGTGCGAGTGCCAATTGAACTGTGACGTCGCGCGTGTGCCGCTTCGCGACAAGTGTACATCTGTGTGTCAAAATTTTGAAATGAATACGGCACCCACCTGCGGCGTGAAATCGGTGACCGCTTTCCTCACTTTGAGATCGATGACCGCATCGGAATCGCTCAACAGGATACGAGATTTAGGATCCGTATCGGATTTGGACATTTTCTTGGAAGGCTCTCGCAGACTCCGCAACCGGTCGCCGCCGTCCTCTGAGCAATGCACACAGTTAGGGATCGTCGCAAATGTGGTGATGTTGACGAGGCGTTGCGCAATATATATGTGGCGTGGGACGCACCCGAGAGCAGCGGCTGCGGCGTGGGGAAGGCGCGTCCGTAGCGGTGGTGGAAGGTGCGCACGAGCTGCGCCGCCACCTGCAGGTGCTGCAGCTGGTCGCGGCCCACGGGCACGTGCGTGCCGCGGTACACCAGCACGTCCGCCGCCTGCCAACAAACAATCTCTCTGCAATACTTAACTGTCCATTCATTTCTTTACAAACATTATGCTAAGGGTAATTAACATTATACTATTATAATATGTTAAACCTAAATGTTTTATTTCTTTTTCCTGGCTGTGAAGCTTTTGTTACCTGCATAATTTTATGAAGAAACTATGAAACAACTAAGAAAACCCTAATCACTGCAATCACATCAACCAGTGATTAAAAAAAGGAATGTACAATGTGTATAATTAGAGGTAACAATATGAATATTATATTTTATTTAATGTATAATTATAATACAAATTATTTAGACAGCAGTCATGTTATCATGTTGATTTTTTTTTATTTATGAAAAACAAAAGGAATATACTGCCCATTTCTACCTTGAGGTAGGCAGTAGGGAATATGTCCAGGTTGTTGACCTTCCAATTGAGTAGTAATTAACTAGTTATTTCCATAAGTGTTTCAGTAAAAGCAATAGTAGATTCCTAATTTGACCTAACCTACCTAACTAAACCTAACGAACCTACTGATCATTTTTTAAGTCAACCAATTTGTGCTAATTTCTTAGCTAGGAATATAAAACTTGCATTGAGTTCAGTGCCATTATGCAAATGTAACATACATTTTCAAATCTAAAGAACATTCTGTAGATAAAATTATTAATATATTTCACATCAGAATAGTGTATTTTTATTTTTTGTTGCATCTTGGATTTATATGTGTTTGTATTCATTTAAAAAAATTTGATAGGGGTACAATAAAATTATGGTGATCTCGCACTTCCTGTTTATCCCAATGATTAGGCACCCAACACACACTTCTCTCACCCCACAGTATTTAATTGTTTCAATAACTGCATAACATGGGCTGAAATAAATAATTTATATACTATAAAAAAAATTAAATGCAGACTGTAGTCTGCAATAAAACAGTCCTTATTAAAAATTACTTTAAGACTAATTACTAAATCATATAGTGCTTCTAACAGTGCAAGATTAGTGACACTCTATTGTAGTATGGAAATCTTTACCTGAAGAACCGGATAGAGTAACAGACCAATAGGTACTTCTTTTATTTTTGCTGACTTCTCTTTGTATTGTGGCAAATGTGCCAATCGGGCATTTGTGGCAAGACAAGCCAGTAGCCAGCACAGTTCAGCATGACGTGCCACTGATGACTGTGTAAACAAAATGCTACGTTCAGGATCCACTCCGCTCGCCAATAGATATGCCGTTAGTTCCAGCGTCCGTTCCCGCAAATCCGCTGGCTCCTGTAAATGTGTTTATATGGAATTATAATTTAACAAAAAGAACCAATTTCAGCAATTGCTGGAAGTTGAAAGTAATAAATTTATTACTGTGGGTTGTATAACAACGACTCTTATAAACAACGAGACCTGAAATGTGGTAAGCGAATGTAAGTCTGCGATAAATATCGTGAGGTCGTCGCCAGTGTCCTGCAGCCGCACACACCGCCGCACGGCGCCGAAGTAATTGCCGACGTGCAGTGCCCCTGTCGGCTGGATGCCAGACACCACTCGCCGCGGCCATACTGTTTCGCCATCGGTGACTACTTCTGAGTCTTTAGCCTGTGTATCGGATCTAAATCAATATGTTGTAACATTCCAAACGAGGTTATGTTATCATCATAAGATTCGTACCTTTACACTATATTTTCTACTATTTAGTCGTCGATGAAATCCCTGCACACATTTCGAACAGTGGGTTAAACAGTTTTTTGCAAAATTCATCACTGGCTGGAGCAACTCCAATTAATACAAGAATCTAGAGCCGAAATTCAAAATCAATAAACAATTTATTTCATTTAACTGTACTGAAAACTATCCAATATCATTAAAATTGATTGATAGACACAAGTCACACTACAAAACTGAGATAATAATTTATCTAGACCAAATAAAATTGAGTGTGTATCAATATTACTATTTAGTATTTACTATTATTTCATTTCAATATTCATTATTCAACTTATTCAGTAGTTCATACCATAGAGTAGTTCATAGTTCATACCACTACCTAGGCTTGTTGAAAAAATAACGATATATCGATATTTTTGAGCGATATTTAATATTTCGATATATTGATATAAAATTCCAAGTATCGAAAAGGTATCAAAATCGATATTTTTTATGATTAAAAATCCTATTTTTTTTATATTAACATTATCCTTTGTTTTGGTCGACAACAAGTACGTAATCAAATCATACCGATATCTTTTTTTAAATGTATATCGATTTTTTTTTTAATGTATCGATATTTTTTCCGACATCACTACCAACTACCACACTATCCACACAGTTAATATTCAGTAGTGACGTGTGAGTGACATTTTCCAAAGGTGATTACTGAAGTGACAACAATCGATAACTGTCATCGGAAATCGGATGACAACACTAAATAAATTTAGTGTTGATATAATAAATTTATTTTTTGCCCAAGCTTAACTTTTAATAAATTTATATGGGATCGGTGCAATTTTCTTTTGTTACCAACCCAACCGCTAAGATGACTCGGAATATTCGTATTCTTGGAGACCACCAAAGTACAGCTCGCGCTTATATCTCTCTCTGCTAAAATGATGAACACTTTCTAGCATTTTGCGATGGGTTTTTTTCGTCACAATAAATAATATAACGAAAGGCTATAAAGTCATGAGAAAGCTTAACTTCGCGATTATTTATTTAAAAAATACATCTTATTCTTACGGATTGGATTCGATTTCATAGACTTTTTGGATTGATTTTCATGAGAATGAGTGACGACTGACGAGAAATTTTTCGCCACTTGCAGCTGACTGTTTTTTTTTATTCCATTAAATCAAAGTTGGAAAAATCGTACAGTATGCGATTACAGCGCTATCACACTAGTGGTCGCGCGGTCTCTACTTTTTTTTACTTACGTTCTTTGCTTTGATTCATAAACGGTAGCTATGGTTACTGAATATAGGGACTCAAGAGGTTTTCAGAGCTAAACTTAATAAATTTGAGTTAAATATAAGTTAGTTCATCACATGTCATTTAAACAATTCCAAAAGGGTTTAAATCATAATTATTTTTAAATTTGCATCGTCACCAACCATGATTTTATTGTGGATATGGTTTTATGCAAATCGGTCTCCTAACAGCCTAATAATATTTTGCTAGTGAGTACGCAGATAACATTTTTGCATATAAAAGTGATTAAAGCACTAAACTTTTATTTCTGAATGAAATATAAAATTCTCACCCATGTAAGTGAAATAATGTTGAGTTGAGAACTTTAAGCATAAAAATGGTATGGAAACATTTTTTTGTATAGCTTTTATGTAGCAAGAGTGCGTTTCTGTGTTCCGCGGCAGAGCGACGTGCCGGAATGAACCGGTACGTGGTGTTACAGCAGCTCGGCGACGGTACGTACGGTTCTGTAGTCCTGGCGCAACGGCGGGACACCGGGGAAAAGGTGGCTATTAAACGTATGAAGCGGAAATACTACTCGTGGGATGAGGCGATGAACTTGCGGGAAGTCAAATCATTGAAGAAGCTCAATCACGCAAATATCGTGAAACTACGCGAGGTCATACGTGAGAATGACACTTTGTATTTTGTTTTTGAATACATGCGTGGAAATTTGTATCAGTTGATCCGCGATGCAGAGCGGCCTTTTCCAGAACCTGTATTGCGTAACATTATATATCAAGTCCTCCAGGGCCTGGCACACATGCACCGCCATGGCTTCTTCCACCGAGACCTCAAACCCGAGAACCTGTTGTGCTGCGGGCCGGAGCTCGTTAAGATTGCAGACCTGGGCCTGGCGCGAGAGGTACGCTCGCGACCACCCTACACCGACTACGTATCTACGCGGTGGTACCGCGCGCCCGAAGTGCTACTGCATGACACACGCTATGGCGCGCCCATCGACCTCTGGGCACTCGGCTGCATCACCGCAGAGCTGTACACGTGCCGACCCCTGTTCCCTGGCAACTCGGAGATCGATCAGCTGCACAAGATCTGTGCCGTGCTCGGCACTCCCGACCGTGACGACTGGCCGGAGGGATACGCGTTAGCGGACGCTCTGCGCTTTCGATTCCCGGCGAGTGTGGGCGTGCCGTTGGCGCGCGTGGTGACGGCCGCGTCGCCACCTGCCCTAGCTCTGCTCGCTGCTCTGCTGCGCTACCCGCCGCGAGACCGCCCCACCGCGCCACAAGCGCTACGGTTTGTCTTAATTCAATGTAAACATTTCTACCAGACCCTTAAGTTCTTTTCCCAACTTTGCTTAGGTACATGCCGCCATTCCTCCTGTATATCCACCTGCCACAACTTATATAGGCATTTATTTAAATCTAGAAAATAGCTAAATACATATATATGTACGGATATAAGTACCTATATACGGAAGTAAGTAAATCCTAATAGTTTCTTTGACGTAGTTCGATCTACTCACTGAAAATAATAGGTAATTTATATACTATGTTAATATGTTTTACCCATACCAGTTTTTAGACAGAATCTTCGTAAATAACAATTTTCTCATGTGTACATATCAAGTGGTAGTATTTCTCTCAGATCAGCAAATCTTTTAAGGGTTACTGTACCTATACACTTTTACGATAAAGTTCCTAATGATATTAAAGCCTTAAACTACCTTAAATTTAAGGAAATTACTACGAGACAGTTATATGAAATATCCAATACAATAGTTTGAGATTGAATTAATAAGGTGCTCTAATTCCGAAAATATTTACTTTTTCTTCATTGGAAAAGAGCAATAGAGTTTCTTGCCCGTTCATCTCTAGTGATGACTGCCTTCCGAACAGGGAACTAAATTTTGTAATGACAAATTTGATGATTTTTTATATCTAAGTGGTTAAGACATTTTATAGATTCAATAAATATTATTTCATTTCATTTTATGACAATAATAATGCGAAAATTGAACTCGAGGTGACTCTGGTCACAAGCTTTTCTTCAACTAACTTATACCCACTACGTACTTTTTCTATCAAGGGGTAAGCTGATTATGGCTCAACTTCCCGCCAACCCTGAGGGATTTTGCCCCATTTTCATACACAACAAATCTCTCTTCCAAATCGTCGGTTCTTTTTATCTGCCAAGTCCTTCAACCGATTTTCTTGGGATTTACTTTCGCTTTCATTTTTGTCCACGGAAGGTTTATGTTCATGTATTGGACTGCCTCGTGGTCTCGCGGCACAAGTGTGTGTTTCATCGACGTATCCCGGTTGCAATTCCAGGGCCGAGCACCGTCAGTGTTATTGGGTTTTCCATTTGGAAATTTTTATTAACAGTAGGGAGTCTGATGTTTCCTAAGAACGGCCAGTGTGTTTAAAGTACAAGTGACCAAAACACTCAAGTTTGTACTGTTAAAACTAGTGTCTATATTGCTTTGCTCCACAGATTTCCATATTTCGCTATCGGTGCTGCTCTTGTTGTGCCGCCGCCTGCTTCGCGTGCACGGCGTACCGTCTCGGTAGAGCATAGACGAGTTCAGCAAACTGGAGATGGTATTTATATGACTGAAAGAGTAACGGAACAGTCCGAGAGGAATGTAGCCCGCGGCGACCAGGATAGGGCGCTCGCCAATGATGCAGCGGCACCCGTCGGCACGCCTGTCGGGGCGGCACCAGCTCCTTTCGGACCACAGACATCACTACGCGACCGCTTTGCTGACATTCTCGGGTAATTTGAGATTTGTTTCGACAAGGAAAAATTTCAATATAAATTGCAGCTTAGACGCTCATATTCACATGTATTTTTTTATTTAGAGGAGAAGTAGTTCATGAAGGAGGTGAGGCGGGCTTTGAACAAACATTGCGGCGAGCATCTGGTATGCGTGGCCGCAGCGTGGCTGCGCCCGTCCCGCGCCTCCCTCAGCCGGCCCCGACGGTTGTTGCAGCTTCTGGCGGTGCCGCTGCGGCTTACTTGGGAGCTGCGCGCTATATAGCCGGGTCCCGAATAGATACTTCGCTATTTCGTCAGTTACCGCTTCGAGCCCATCGTGGTGAGATATTATTTCCTTACCACTTTAGTGCACAGCGCCTACACAAATTAGTAGTCACTCGTCTTGGTTTAACTTGGGTGTTAATATTTCACATAATGTAGACATTAGTTAATAGTTCGGATATTCCCATATACGAGTAGAAGAATAACGCAAACGATGAAGTTGTCAACACAAGCCACACACACCCGTAACAGTGAGACACGAGACGTGTAAGCTGATAACTATAGCTAGATAGATTTGTATGTAAATGAGTAAATTGGATTACAGAGACGACAACAGTGGGCAGCGGAGCGACGCGAGTCGACTGGGCGGCCAAGTACTTGCGGTGAAAGTCCAGTCTCAATTCAGTTGTGATACTCAAAAATTAATGTCATTTGCAGAAATATTTTTGTTAACTAGGTACTTTTTCTTTAATGTGTAACTGTGAATAAACTTGTATACTGGTACTTCATTATTTGGTACATTCAAGCATCAGTATAAAGATCATGTCATATTATTTTTATTTCTTTTGTGTTCCTACTTTCGTACATGGGGACTTTAGTAGAAAGAAGCTTAACAATAATACATACACTTGAGTATGATAACCACCTTAATCAGCTCTGTTTTTGAAAAAATGGCTTTGTCACTCTCTCACTTCACTGATCTTAGGTTTAACACCATGATATAAAACAAAATATAATGTGTTGTGTAAACTATTACCAAATTTTCAGGCCTATGGAATCACACACCAGATATAGTGATAATATTTATCCAAGGAATCAAAACTGCAGTCTTCTTATTCTTTGCCTAATTTTATAATCACATCACAGAGCCAACCTCTTTGAAATGTAACAATTATACACATCCATAAATGTAAGACATATTAAAATATGGATAAGATTGGAGTAAAAGGGGTAAATAATCATGAACATATTATGAAGCCATATACCTAAGTACAATAAATACATAATGACCAGGTAGAAAATCCTTCATAGAAATTAAGGGCAAACATGAAATTTTATAATTTGCATTACAAATTAGGTTAATTACTGACTTGATGACACTTAAAGAAAAAACCAGTAGTCAAGCTGCATTGTATCATTTAACACAATTACAAAATGGAGGCGTCAAGAAATCACTGAATTGGATATATCTGCTTTACCTATCTGCTTCAGAATTACCAACATTTAAGTACTTCACTTTAAGTGCTTCAGAATTACCAACATAGTAAGTACAGTACTATGGAATTGAATGATTGTGAATTCAGTGAAGCTATTTTAGGAATGTGTGAACTAATAACATATTAAGCACTTGGTAGGATTTCAACATATTGAAACAAACATTGACAACTTCATTCTATATAATATTATTTACACATAGTCTCATATAAAATTTGACAGCAATCAACAAAAGAGGAGGCACGGATCACTCATACTTGAGGTAGGGCTTGGAGTCGATGGGCAGGTGTGCAGGAGGCAACGGCCAAGCATCAGGCGCCCAGCCTAGCGCGGGCCAGCCAGTTCGCGTCCCGCCGGGCGCGCTCGTGCTGCCTGCCCCGCCGCCCCCGCCCCCGGCGCGCTTCGGCGACGCACTCGAGATGTTCACTGACACGCCTTTGATGATGTGGTCCTGGCCGCACAGCGAACGCGCCACTTCCGGATCCAGAAACGTGACGAAGCTGAAAGCGCGGAACGGCCGCGGCACGAACACGTCCGTCACCTGGCCGAAAGCGGCGAAGTAGTCCCGCAGGTCGTCCGCCGTCAGGCTCTCGGTGCAACGGCCCACGAACACCTTGCGGTGCGCTGAGGCCGCGCCGTCCTTGCCGTTGGGGATGCGGACGTCGCACCACCGCCCGTCGATCATGTGGCGTCTGCCTAGTGCGCGTACTTGCGCTTCGTATTCGGCGAACTTGATGAATCCAAAGCCTTTCGAGAGGCCTGTTCGGATGTCACGTTTCACCTGCACCATCAGAAGCTCGCCAAAAGCACCGAAGTACTCGCGCACTGCTTCCTCGCCCGTCTTCCACGGCAGGCCGAGTACGATGAGGTCGGAGCAGCGCGGCCGCGGTAGTGGTGGCTCAGCGCGCGGAAACGCGCACCAGTAGCGGTGCGCGGGCCAGCCCTCCGCTGGCGGCGACAACCGTTCGTCCACTAGCCGGACGCCGCGCAGTCGGCCGCCGATGCGATACTTGAGTCCGCACGCGCCCGCGAACTGCGCCGCCACCGTGGACAGCAACAGCGAGCCATCCTCTTCCGTAGGCAGCTCGATGGGCTCGTCCAACTCGCCTTCGCTTACCGGCACGTACTCCGTCATCTCGCTCACCGACCTACGCCTTTTTTGCACTTCCTCATCTCGTTCAGCTTGTCGTCAATCGCATTCGGTCGTCGTTTAACGATGATAATCCTCCTAGCTGGTCTATTTTGCGCGTTTTACGAGAGCGATACCTTGCACCCGTTCTGTACTCGTGACGTATCGTGTGACGTGCTGCTGACGTTTCGTGTCAATTGTGTTGCTGTTTATAGACTATGTTCGGATACTATTCGTAGACACAAGAAACACATACCTACCACCACAACAGTTGAACATTTTTTCCTAAAAAAATTGGTATTATACAAATAAATACCTATTATGATTCTAATAATTACACATCGTAAAAATTGACCGTAAATTTTTTTTATCAGTTAGTAAGTATCACTTGCGACACTAGTTTTCGCTAGCGGAAAGGAAAACAAGACAACAGTCTTCGTAATTATATTTTTAAAATGATCAATAGTATCGCCTTATCACTTTTAGTTCAATATTTGTGCAAAATTAAAAAAAAACTACTATTCTTATATTTATTCAATTCAAAGTTACGTAGTTCGACATAACTCTAAAAGGTGGCGCGGTTATTCCATTGTCATCGTGACGCACGACACTAATCTGGGGGCACGATAGTGCCCCCGCCAAGTCGAGCAAAAGCGGCACGGCCGTACTATACTTTCTCGAAACTACTCAGGCCATTTTCGACACCCTAGAACTTCGTTGTGGATAAACCTAGAAACCTGAATTTTCTGTCACCAAGCAAGCATAGTATAAACTATATATTTCAAATTTCATTCAATTTGAACCAGTAGTTTAAGAATTATAACTAGTCAAACTTCCCGATTTTGTCACAAACTGATTCACTGACAGATCATCAAAACTCTATGGCACTTCTAGAACATACATAGAAGCTTCAAATTTGGTACACAATTAGTGTTTAGTGTATAACTTAAGGAAAAATTAAAATATCTTGCAATTTCGGTCTAGTTTGGTAGATTCACAAACTGCATAAATAACTTTGTAATCCCATATAAATATATAGGATTACATACATATGCAGTAAATAAATTAGTTACTATACAGGTATGTATAGTATAAAATAAAAGAATAATAGGTGTAGCTAGATAAGTAGGGGTGGTATTGAGGTTGAGGCGTGAGGTCGAGAATCCCGGCGGTCGCGGGTTCAAACCCTAAGCACACTTATCTGAAGTCTTTTCGAAGTTATGTGTGTATTAGCAATGAATTATCAAGTTCTTTAAAGGGGAAGGAAAATATCGTGAGGAAATCTTCATATAGGGTCAAGTAATTTATTCATTTAAAAAAACTGAGTGCGGCAGTTAATGCCGTAAATTAGTTCAAGTTATACCTCTGTTAAGCTTTATGTTGTAATTTTCTGTTAGGTACATTGACAGTAGCAATTTATAGTGGAAGAGAGATAAAAACTTTACAATAGGATTAACTTCAACTGACGTTTGACGACGCGTGCGGCCCTTAATATTTCTAACTAACGCAAAATATAATTATTATTTTAAAATAAACATCACGACGCGGCCGCTCTCGTCTCGTATGTAGAGGAGGATGACTGCCTACAAATATTAATATTTAATCCGTATTTATTTATATTAATCCGTATAACTGCGATTTATTTGCTGGCAGCCCTGGTACTGACATCTATTGGGAATATTGTGTATTTAATCATTACAAAAAACTTTCAGATCCAATTTCGTGATGGCAGTGTAACAGCTGTCATCTGTCATTGACATGATAGTGTCACCCCCCTGCTATGCCGGTTAAGTTTATTATTTTCTTGTGAATTTAGTAAAATTATCATCTAATAGCAAATGTGTCAATAACGTGAAACATTGATTGAGATTTTATGTGATGCGCGAGTCAAGGACGCTACTGCGTCATTAGATTTGTGATATTTTCGAGATAGAGACTCCATTGCGATATAGACGCTTTTAGATATAAAATTGTGTTATTTGTGTTGTGTCTTGTGCTATTTTAGTCAGTTGATGCTACAGTAAGACTTTCCGTAGTTCTTTAGCTATCATGGTCGGCAAAAGAAGTTTAACCTACGCAAAGTGCGGTGCAACTTCGACGGAAGATTCTTCTCTGACCTTCCATCGATTTCCTCTACCGTCTGTGCATGGATCTTTGAAGTAAGTATTTGTCTAAGCAGATATATACGCGTACATGTAGAACTAGTAAAATTTTTCTTATTATGGTTTTTGTTTTCAGAGCAAGAGTTTGAGCAAAGTATTGTTATCCCATTAATGATTGGACTGCTGACCAATCATTGTTTATGTTGTATAACCAATACAAGACCCTGTGTGGCAAACATTTTGATGCTTCTTCATTTACATGCAGTGAAAGAAAAAGATTGAACAAGTTTGCCATTCCATTTGAGGCTCAAAATATATTGGCCCAAGTACGGGAGAAGTTACAAAATCATCCATTAGATGCACAGGAGACTCAAGTAGAAGTGATTATTATAACTTAATGTTATACATAATGCAATGTATCATTATATTCAATGTTTAAAAAAAAAATGGAAATTCCTACATATTTGAATAAAATTAACAGCCTAGTAGTTGGTGCCAATTGTTAAGAATTACTAGAAAGTGTTCTTAGATGTACTAGAATTTAATAGAAGACTAAGGTTGAAGTAAATGACAAATGTAAGCTAATAAAAAATTAATGGTCATAATCCTATTAATTGTTTCAGAGAAATTAGTTATACATACACTTACTTACAATTTTGTATATTTGTTTGTACTATATTATATACTAACTTTTGCCCGCGACTCCGTCCGCGTAGACTACTGGGTTGGGTTCAGAATAAAAATAAGTTGAATGAAATTTTACTCCACAGAGTCCCATTTATGTCCATATAAAAAATCGTTTACATCGATCAAATGATTTAATCGTGAAAGCGTAACAGACATATAGTTACAGTCGTCTACAGGTCGATTCATCATTATAGCTTCAAAAATGACGAATTTCCACACAAACTTTCACCCCTATTTTTATTTTACCCTCTTAAAGGTACATTTTTTACAACCTTTGAATGTCATATTTATTTATATCTAATCAACAGCCTAAAAAATAAGTTTCAAGCTTCTAGCTTTAAAAATGACAATACTTCCGTACAACCTTTCATCCCCCCTTTCAACCCCTTAAAACCCCTTTTCCGGGATAAAAAGTAGCCTATGTCCTTTCTCAGGGTCTAAACTATCTGTGTACCAATTCATTTAAATCGGTTCAGTTGTTTTAGCAGGAAAGTGAGACAGACAGACAGAGTTACTTTCGCATTTATAATATTAGTAAGGATTAAAAAAAATAGCCTATGTCCTTTTTTAAGGTCTCATTTTTGTCCATACCAAGAATCATCCACATCAGTCAAATGGTTTAGGTGTGAAAGCATACCACAGGCAGTGTTACTTTCGTATTACAATATAATATGCTCATCCTACGGGAACCCTACATATTCCCGGGATAAAACGTAGGTTATGTTACTTCATAGTGTCCCATTTATATTCATACCATAAATCATATAAATCGGGCGAATAGTATAGACGTGAAAGCCCATTCCCACGGGAAATCTACATATTCCCGGGATATAATATAGTCTATGTTGCTTCATAGGGTTCTATTTAAGTCCATAGCAAAATTCATATAAATCGGGCGAATATTTTATGCGTGAAAGCCCATTCCCACGGGAATACTACATTTGCCGGGATGAAAAGTATCCTATGTTGCTTCAGTGGGTCCTATCTACCCCCCATACTAAAACTCATCTAAATCGTCAAATGGTTTAGGCGAGAAAGCATAAAACAGGCAGTGTTACTTTCGCATTACATTATATGCTCATTCCTCGGAAAACCTACATATTCCCGGGATAAAATGTAGTTTAAGTTACTTTATAGGATCACATTTATGTCTGTAAAAGAATTCATTCATATCAGTCAAACGGTTTAGGCGTAAAAGCAGAATATTGACAGAGCTACTTATACCCATTCCCACGGGAATACAACATTTTCCGGGATAAAAAGTATCCTATGTTACTTCGGTGGGTTACATCTATCTCCATACCAAAAATCATCGAAATTGGTTCAGTAGTTTTTGAGTTTATAATATGTGTCAAATAATATTGATATTTATGAGTACTCCTTCTTTTGAAGTTGGCTAAAAAGAGTTATCTATCTATTTCAGATGGTCCCAGAAGTTCGAGCCAGTACATCCCAGTGTACTATTTCAACTACAGAGCAGTTGAATAAGGAGAGTAACCCACAGACCCCTAAGATGACTAAGGTAAGGCTATTGTGCTCAGTACATACCAACTTCTTGGAAACTAATTAAAGTGTGCAATTGTATAGATTTCAGTTACATTGTTAGAGATTTTTGCTCCAGCTCAATTAATGCTTTTCTTGCAAATAATTCCTCTACTACTAAAAAATTTTCCTCTTACAGGGACCACACAAGAGTATAATGAGAGAAATAGGTGTTAAGTCATTAACTGAATTAACACCTAGAAAACTAAAAATGTACAAAAGGTGCAGAAAAAACTTATCTGAAATTTTAAGACTGCGGAGAAAATTCAAACAAGTCAAAAAGTGTAAACGAAATATTCTTGAAGAACTTCATTCCAATGAAACAGTACAAGAATTTCTGCAAACCAAACTGAGCAGTTCATTTTATCTCTTACTGCAGAGTCAGTTAAAAAATACATCAAGGGAGTTAGTAGGGCGAAGGTGGACACTGGATGACAAGGTGAGCATATATAAAAAGTCCAGCTCATGCTATCGCCTACTAAGAAGATTACTTTGTTTGCCCAGCATTAGCTCCTTGAAAGCATTATTAAACAAAATTCCCTTGATGTGCGGAATTAACATGCAAGTTATGCAAACAATTAAAGAAATAACTCAAAAGAGGCCTGTTGAGGATAATTTGTGCGTCTTGGCTTTTGACGAAATGAGCATACGCAAAAATTTAACATACCATTCAAGGCTAGACCAAATTGATGGTTACCAGGATCATGCTAACCAAGGTCGAACTCCAGAAGTTGCATGTAAAGCTATGACTTTCATGGCGATCGGACTACACAAGAAATGGAAACAACCCATAAGTTTCTATTTTTCCGGCCCTCACGTTAGTCGTTACGGCTATTTTATTAATTATATCTTCGCAAAATTGTGTGGTTTCTTTTTACTTGTACCCGACTAGAAATATTTTCGTGTTCCTTAGAAGGACCGGACCGGGCATGCCCGATCTGGACCAGATAAGGTATGTAACGCAGAAGATTGGTCTGGACCCGATCAGGAATTCCTAGTCTGGACCAGATCAGGAATTCCTAATCTGGACCCGATCAGGAAATTCCTAATCTGGACCCGATCAGGAATTCCTAATCTGGACCCGATCAGGAAATTCCTAATCTGGACCCGATCAGGAATTCCTAATCTGGACCCGATCAGGAATTCCTAATCTGGACCCGATAAGGTTTTCCCGATCAGGTCCAGACCAATCTTCTGCGTTACATACCTTATCTGGTCCAGATCGGGCATGCCCGGTCCGGTCCTTCTAAGGAAGACGAAAAAATTTCTTGTCGGGTACAAGTAAAAAGAAACCACACAATTTTGCGAAGATATAATTAATAAAATAGACGTTTAACAATTTAAAGAAAGAAGTGGAGACAACAGAACAGGTAAATACGGAGACGTTAGAAATATGAAGCGAAATGATATTAAACGAGGCGCGAGCAAACTATGAAACAGGTGAGTTCTTTATTTGACGACCGCGGACGGAATGCCCACTCGCTGCGCCGGCGATCACGACGGAGCGGGGTGCGGGCGCGGCGTGTGGTTGAGGCGTAGCCGGCGGTCCCAATTCACAAGCGGGCGGATGAGCGGTAGCGGATTGCCGCTACAAGTATATGTCCAGAATTTCTCCAGGTGTCTCAATATATCCACTTTCTGTAGAGGACATCTCAGGGTATTCTCCAGATGTATCAGTATATCCACTATCTGTTGAGTACATCTCAGGGTATTCTCCAGGTGTATCAGTATATCCACTTTCTGTTGAGGATATGTCCAGAATTTCTCCAGGTGTCTCAGTATATCCACTTTCTGTAGAGGACATCTCAAGGTATTCTCCAGGTGTATCAGTATATCCACTATCTGTTGAGTACATCTCATGGTATTCTCCAGGTGTATTAGTATATCCACTTCCTGTTGAGGATATGTCCAGAATTTCTCCTGGTGTCTCAGTATATCCACTTTCTGTTGAGGACATCTCATGGTATTCTCCAGGTGTATCAGTATATTCACTATCTGTTGAGTTCATCTGAAGGCTCTCTGCCGATAGTGTCTCAGTATATCCACTATCTGTTGAGTACATCTCAGGGAATTCTCCAGGTGTCTCGGTATATCCACTATCTGTTGAGTACATCTCATGGTATTCTCCAGGTGTATCAGTATATCCACTTTCTGTTGAGGACATGTCAAGAATTTCTCCAGGCGTCTCGGTAAATCCACTATCTGTTGAGTACATCTCAGGGAATTCTCCAGGTGTCTTGGTATATCCACTATCTGTTGAGTACATCTCAGGGTATTCTCCAGGTGTCTTGGTATATCCACTATCTGTTGAGTACATCTCAGGGTATTCTCCAGGTGTATCAGTATATCCACTTTCTGTTGAGGATATGTCCAGAATTTCTCCAGGTGTCTCAGTATATCCACTTTCTGTAGAGGACATCTCAAGGTATTCTCCAGGTGTATCAGTATATCCACTTTCTGTTGAGGACATGTCAAGAATTTCTCCAGGCGTCTCGGTATATCCACTATCTGTTGAGTACATCTCAGGGAACTCTCCAGGTGTCTCGGTATATTCACTATCTGTTGAGTACATCTCAGGGTATTCTCCAGGTGTCTTGGTATATCCACTATCTGTTGAGTACATCTCAGGGTATTCTCTAGGTGTATCAGTATATCCACTTTCTGTTGAGGATATGTCCAGAATTTCTCCAGGTGTCTCAGTATATCCACTTTCTGTAGAGGACATCTCAAGGTATTCTCCAGGTGTATCAGTATATCCACTATCTGTTGAGTCCATCTCATGGTATTCTCCAGGTGTATTAGTATATCCACTTTCTGTTGAGGATATGTCCAGAATTTCTCCTGGTGTCTCAGTATATCCACTTTCTGTTGAGGACATCTCATGGTATTCTCCAGGTGTATCAGTATATTCACTATCTGTTGAGTTCATCTGAAGGCTCTCTGCCGATAGTGTCTCAGTATATCCACTATCTGTTGAGTACATCTCAGGGAATTCTCCAGGTGTCTCGGTATATCCACTATCTGTTGAGTACATCTCATGGTATTCTCCAGGTGTATCAGTATATCCACTTTCTGTTGAGGACATGTCAAGAATTTCTCCAGGCGTCTCGGTAAATCCACTATCTGTTGAGTACATCTCAGGGAATTCTCCAGGTGTCTTGGTATATCCACTATCTGTTGAGTACATCTCAGGGTATTCTCCAGGTGTCTTGGTATATCCACTATCTGTTGAGTACATCTCAGGGTATTCTCCAGGTGTATCAGTATATCCACTTTCTGTTGAGGATATGTCCAGAATTTCTCCAGGTGTCTCAGTATATCCACTTTCTGTTGAGGACATCTCATGGTATTCTCCAGGTGTATCAGTATATTCACTATCTGTTGAGTTCATCTGAAGGCTCTCTGCCGACAGTGTCTCAGTATATCCACTATCTGTTGAGTACATCTCAGGGAATTCTCCAGGTGTCTCGGTATATCCACTATCTGTTGAGTACATCTCATGGTATTCTCCAGGTGTATCAGTATATCCACTTTCTGTTGAGGACATGTCAAGAATTTCTCCAGGCGTCTCGGTAAATCCACTATCTGTTGAGTACATCTCAGGGAATTCTCCAGGTGTCTTGGTATATCCACTATCTGTTGAGAACATCTCAGGGTATTCTCCAGGTGTCTTGGTATATCCACTATCTGTTGAGTACATCTCAGGGTATTCTCCAGGTGTCTTGGTATATCCACTATCTGTTGAGTACATCTCAGGGTATTCTCCGGGTGTATCAGTATATCCACTATCTGTTGAGTACATCTCAGGGTATTGTCCAGGTGTCTCAGTATATCCACTTTCTGTTGAGGACATCTCATGGTATTCTCCAGGTGTATCAGTATATCCACTATCTGTTGAGTACATCTCAGGGTATTGTCCAGGTGTCTCAGTATATCCACTATCTGTTGAGTAAATCTCAGGGTATTCTCCAGGTGTCTCGGTATATCCACTATCTGTTGAGTACATCTCATGGTATTCTCCAGGTGTATCAGTATATCTACTATCTGTTGAGTACATCTCAGGGTATTCTCCAGGCGTCTCAGTATATCTACTATCTGTTGAGTACATCTCAGGGAATTCTCCAGGTGTCTCGGTATATCCACTTTCTGTTGAGGACATGTCAAGAATTTCTCCAGGCGTCTCGGTATATCCACTTTCTGTTGAGTACATCTCAGGGTATTCTCCAGGTGTCTCGGTATATCCACTATCTGTTGAGTACATCTCAGGGTATTGTCCAGGTGTCTCAGTATATCCACTTTCTGTTGAGGACATCTCAGGGTATTGTCCAGGTGTCTCAGTATATCCACTATCTGTTGAGAACATCTCAGGGTATTCTCCAGGTGTCTTGGTACATCCACTATCTGTTGAGTACATCTCAGGGTATTGTCCAGGTGTCTCAGTATATCCTTTATCTGTTGAGTACATCTCAGGGAATTCTCCAGGTGTCTCGGTATATCCACTATCTGTTGAGTACATCTCATGGTATTCTCCAGGTGTATCAGTATATCCACTTTCTGTTGAGAACATGTCAAGAATTTCTCCAGGCGTCTCGGTATATCCACTATCTGTTGAGTACATCTCAGGGTATTCTCCAGGTGTATCAGTATATCCACTATCTGTTGAGAACATCTCCGGGTATTCTCCATGTGTCTTGGTATATCCACTATCTGTTGAGTACATCTCAGGGTATTCTCCAGGTGTCTCAGTATATTCACTATCTGTTGAGTACATCTCATGGTATTCTCCAGGTGTCTCAGTATATCCACTTTCTGTTGAGGACATCTCATGGTATTCTCCAGGTGTATCAGTATATCCACTTTCTGTTGAGGACATGTCAAGAATTTCTCCAGGCGTCTCGGTATATCCACTATCTGTTGAGTACATCTCAGGGAACTCTCCAGGTGTCTCGGTATATTCACTATCTGTTGAGTACATCTCAGGGTATTGTCCAGGTGTATCAGTATATCCACTATCTGTTGAGAGCATCTCAGGGTATTCTCCATGTGTATTGGTATATCCACTATCTGTTGAGTACATCTCAGGGTATTCTCCAGGTGTCTCAGTATATTCACTATCTGTTGAGTACATCTCATGGTATTCTCCAGGTGTCTCAGTATATCCACTTTCTGTTGAGGACATCTCATGGTATTCTCCAGGTGTATCAGTATATCCACTTTCTGTTGAGGACATGTCAAGAATTTCTCCAGGCGTCTCGGTATATCCACTATCTGTTGAGTACATCTCAGGGAATTCTCCAGGTGTCTCGGTATATTCACTATCTGTTGAGAACATCTCAGGGTATTGTCCAGGTGTCTCAGTATATCCACTATCTGTTGAGTACATCTCAGGGTATTGTCCAGGTGACTCAGTATATCCACTATCTGTTGAGTACATCTCAGGGTATTGTCCAGGTGTCTCAGTATATCCACTATCTGTTGAGTACATCTCAGGGTATTGTCCAGGTGTCTCAGTATATCCACTATTTGTTGAGTACATCTCAGGGAATTCTCCAGGTGTCTCGGTATATTCACTATCTGTTGAGAACATCTCAGGGTATTGTCCAGGTGTCTCAGTATATCCACTATCTGTTGAATTCATCTCAGGGTTTTCTCGCGTTGTTTCAGTATGTTCATTTGCGTCTAGATACGAGCTACTTAAAAAAAATCTGTAAGCTAATGTATTAGCATCTTTAGAAAAATACTCAGTAACTCCACCGTCTCGGGGCCATCCGGTGTACAAGTTCATCGAACGAACAACTTTACTAGTTAAAGACGTTTCTTCATAAAACTGAAGTGTCTGCGATCCGCCATTATTTGTTATTTTTGCTTCTTTAACTACAAATGGCGTGTTGGTTTGAAGTGAAGGTCTTATCGGCGCGGTAAGGGCAGCTGCCACAATTACCGCCAACATCTGAAATCGTCACTTTGTGTCAGTGTCTAATATTATAATGAAAATAAAAAAAGACGTGTGGCACTCGGAGACTGCCGCGGTAAAGCTATTGCACAGCATTTTTTTATCAACTTATGCAATTATAATTATTTATTTATTTTATTTATGCAGTATTTTTACGCCGATACAACCAATGCCACCTAGAGGCGAGTTGCTGAACTAAAGAGACAAGCGCGATATTTCAAAAAGTCATTAAAAGTTCTGCTATTCATCGATAGATGGCAAAACTAAAAAGTATTGTGAAGGTGTTTTCATAAAGATGATATGAATCCTTATCCAAATAAATACGTTATTCATCCAAGTATTTAATTTAAAAGAAATTTGCCCTTTACATCATTTGATTTCAATGAGTATCTTAGAAGATATCGCAGTTTTAAAATAACACCGCAGCGAAAAAATTATCAAGCCCGCAATTATGATGTACGAGGCGCCGCGCCGGTCCGCCGGTGACGTCTAAACCATTTGACCGATTTGAATGATTTTTAACCGACTTCAAAAAAGGAGGAGGTTATCAATTCGTCCGTATTTTTTTTTTTTATGTTTGTTACCTCAGAACTTTTGACTGTGTGGACCGATTTTGATGATTTTTTTTAAATTGAAAGCTGATGCTTCCAGATTAGTCCCATTTAAATTTGGTCCAGATGTGATAATAGCTTCCATTAAAAAACCACAAAAATCTTAAATTTTCACCAATGTGCGTGACAACAAATCGACGAATAACTCAATATCATGCCAACCGATTTTGATGATTCTTTTTTTAAGTGAAAGCTGGTGCTTCCAGTTTGGTCCCATTTGAATTTGGTCTAGTTGTGACAATAGCTTCCATTAGAAAACCACAAAAATCTTAAATTTTCACCAATGTGCGTGACAAATCCACGAATAACTTAATATCATGCCAACCGATTTTGATGAATCCTTTTTATTATTGGTTAAGATGTACTTCTAGGGTAATTGCATGAGAGTTTGGTTAAGTTAATTATGGGATCCATGACAAAGTAACGGAACTCTTCAATTCTCATCAGAAAACTAACGATACTCGGCCGAATCTTTATAGGCTATCTACCGACACCGGCGCCATCTATCAGGTCTCTATGTGCCTACATTCACTCCCTCTCCGTTGACATTGGAATGGCAGTGGCGCCATCTGTCGAAAGTTGGTCGTACCAACTCAGAAACCTTCTTTGGCTCATGCACAACAACTTTGCTATAGACCATCACATATAAAGATATTTGAGTCACCTACCGTAACCTCTTTATGGTCAAGTAATTGTTCTAGTCAAATATAATATAATGTCAATGGAACTCGTTAACGGCGTACAGTATGGATGCGATTTGTGGCCGAATTTCTAACTGTCTTGAATCAAATTGTAATGCGCTTACGTTTGTTGCTGCATTGCAACATGAAGCAAACGATCTAATTGCATTACTTAAGGTGTATTAAATGTGTAAAGCGGTGGTAGCCGAGTGTGTGGTAGAAACATTTGCGTATTGTTGATGAGTTTTATAACAATACTAGCTTTTGCTCGCGACTCCGTCCGCGTAGACTACAGGGTTGGGTTCAGAAAAATGAGTAAAAATGAGTAAAATTCTAAAAAGTATACATTTTTATTTTCATGAACAATTCGAAATTCGAATTCAATAAAAAAAATTGTGGCCAGCATTCTAAAAGAAAAGTTTTTACTGTGTGACAATACTTATGACCTTACTGTGTACATACATATATTGTAGTGTTTCCTTGGCTGACACCGCCTCCAAAAATAACAATAATTGTAACTACATTATATTATCGTAATAATTTGATTGTCTTTTAAGTAGTCTAATATTTTTCATTTCATTGTACTTAGAAGAACTTTAAAAAATATTTTAATCATTATTTGTCATTCATAGGTATGTGTTGAGTTAGATTTGAAGTGGATAGGTACCTACCTACCTTCTTGCGTCATAAACACATATGTAGATCGTACCTATATATTGATGAAGAGAAATAGTACCTAAGTTGATTATTAAGTTATAAAAGAATACGCTAATATTTTTTACTTTTTAGTGCATTTTAATTTGTTTTGGTATAGTTATTTTGAAGTCGGTTTTTGTTTTGTTAAAATTTTTGTTTATTTTTTTATTTTTAGTATAGCCACACCCGGAATCTAACCTGCAACCTCATGCGTTGCAAATTGGTTACTTTGCCACTCCGCTACCACCAGTCTATTATATGATTATAAAAGTCATCAACAATACGCAAATGTTTTTACCACCCACTCGGCTACCACCGCTTGCTTCATGTTGCAATGCAGCAACGAACGTAAGCGCATTGCAATTTAATTCAAGACAGTTAGAAATTCTGCCACAGATCGCATCCTTACTGTACGCCATTAACGAGTTCCATTGATCAATATATTTGACTACCATAATTACTTGACCATAAAGACGTTACAGTAGGTGACTCAAATATCCGGATAGCCTATAAAGATTCGGCCGAGTATCGTTAGTTTTCTCCTAAGAATTGAAGAGTTCCGTTACTTTGTCATGGATCCCATAATTAGAACCTAACCAAAATCACATGCAATTACCCTAGAAGTACATCCTAACCAATAAAAAAAAGAATTCCTCAAAATCGGTTGGCATGATATTGAGTTATTCGTCGATTTGCCACGCACATTGGTGAAAATTTAAGATTTTTGTGGTTTTCTAAAGGAAACAACTGTCAAAACTGGACCAAATTTAAACGGGACCAAACTGGAAGCACCAGCTTTCAATTAAAAAAAGAATCATCAAAATCAGTTGGCATGATATTGAGTTATGCGGAGATTTGTCACGCACATTGGTGAAAATTTAAGATTTTTGTTATTTTCTAATGGAAGCAATTGTTACAACTCGACCAAATTTAAGTGGGACCAATCTGGAAGCACTAGCTTTCAATTAAAAAAAAAACATCAAAATCGGTCCACACAGTCGAAAGTTCTGAGGTAACAAACATTAAAAAAAAATACAGACGAATTGATAACCTCCTCCTTTTTTTGAAGTCGGTTAAAAAGTAGGACTATCTACAAAAAGAAATGAGATCCCATAAGAAACAAAACTTGTAAAAAAACCCCAAGTCTCGCAACTCACTTGTTCTACCGTAAAAAGTGAGATCCATGTGATACCCAGTCGATGAATTTATTCAGCCCCCGTTTAAGGGACCTTTTGTCTTAAGTAATTATGCACTTAGATTACCAGACAACATCTTATAGTGACCATATCAATATTAAAAAACTTTTATGTTTTAAATATAATAGTTTAACATGACAATCGCACTAAAAGTGAGATACATTGTGTTTGGATGCGATTGCCAAGTCGATTGGCAAGCGATTGCTGTTGCTTACTGTTTATAGATTCCAGCATGTCATGAATACATATCCTTAGTGTAATAATTATCCTTGTAACCTTTACGACAGACAGTTTTTACTTAAATAATATAGTTTTTTGTAAATTGAATAACGGACAGCTTGGCGTAGGGTGGGAGACATTACCATGGCGACGGAAGGAGACTTTCATCATCATCATCATCATCATCAGCCCATATACGTCCCACTGCTGAGCACGGGCCTCCTCTAACTTTGAGAGGGTTTAGGCCTTAGTCCACCACGCTGGCCTAGTGGTACTGGCAATTTTTAGGTGTGCAGGTTTCATCACGTAGTTTTCTTTCACCGTTAAAGTACGTGATAATTCATTGCGAAGACACACATAACTTCGAAAAGTCAGAGGTGTGTGCCTGGGTTTGAACCCGCGACCGTTGAGATTCACGTCCGCGTGCCTTAAGCATCTTGCTTGCAAGCATCCATACCAAAACGAGTAAGTATCAATCAATGTATATTAAAAAGATACTTACTCGTTTTGGTATGGATGCTTGCAAGCCAGTCTGGACTCCATGTGACCCAAACATTCAATTAAAGAGAGCCGAAAGTGATGAAGAAATATTGAAAAACATACCCTATCAAGAAGCTATTGGGTGTTTATTATATTTGTCGCAAGGGACAAGACCTGACATAACATATATTGTAAATTCACTAAGTCGGTACAATGGTCAACCCACTGCGGAGCATTGGACTACACTGAAGAGAGTCTTAAGATACTTAAAAACCACCAATTTTTGATCGAGGAGAGAAAGTATGCCATTTAAACAAAGCGATATATGGTCTAAAGCAAGCCAGTAGACAGTGGAACAAAAGGCTAAACTCCGTTTTGTTAGAAATTGGCATGAAACGATCAAAACTTGATCCTTGCATTTATTTTCGTATATTGAGCAAAAATGATATTTTATTTATCTCTGTTTATGTCGACGATTTACTTTTATTTTATAATCGTTCTGAAACTGGTGAAGAAATAAAAAAAAGGCTCAAAGATAACTTTAGTATGAAAGATATAATGATGGAAACTCAGAAAGCAATATTACAGGCTATTGTGATGCTGATTGGGCCAGTCATTCTGAAGACCGTAGATCCTGCACTGGATACATCTTTATTCTTCAGGGTGCTGCAATAAGTTGGTGCTCTAAAAAGCAACTAACTATAGCCCTGTCAAGTACAGAGGCTGAATACATGTCTCTAGCCACTGCTGTGCAAGAAGCGATTTGGCTGAAACAATTAAATGAAGATTTTTGGCCTGAATCATCAGCTATTCCTATTATTGTTTACTGTGATAATCAAAGTGCCATTCGCATTTCAGGAAATGAAAGTTATCAGCAACGCAGCAAACACATTGATGTTCGCTATCACTTTATCAGAGAGAGGATTGCTGCCAAACAAGTCCTAGTAAAATACCAAAGGAGTCAAGACATGACTGCGGACATTCTGACCAAAGGACTTCATAGACCAAAACATGAAGCATTTAGCAGAGCGATGGGTCTGCGTTTAGGAGAGAATGTTGGGAGAAACGCAGACATGCGGAGCGCCTAGAATAATACAATAGCAATGTACATGTACGCATAATTGCGCGTCAACTAATATAGGTTCTTGTTCTTACCGGGTCGTTAATGTCATAGTGCTTTGTCATTGTTAATTAAGTTAAAATAAATAGTTCTTTACAGTTTAGAGTCTTGATCTTTTATTATTTCATCACCTTGAGGCCATCACGACTATAAGAAAATACTTACAATCAATAAGCGAGGGTGAACTCAAATAAATATTAAAATCGCGCTCACGTGTTGGATTTATCAAACGAAATATATGTATAATCACTCTAACTTTTACTATAAATTCACTTGAATTTTTAATGACTTTTTATTTTATCACTTTCAAACTAATATATTATTTTTTACGTCACTATACTGAACATTGATAAAAAACCACATGGCGCGTAACAGAAAATCGTGACGATTTTACTTTTGTTTTTTTACTCTCATACGCCGATAAAGAAGTTTCACTTCAATAAAGCTTAATAATGCAGCTTAATAAGGCAGTGATGGCCTCGAGGTTTAGGCGCGCGGTCGAGAATTTCGGCAGTCGCAGGTTCAAACCCCAGGACACACCTCTGACTTTTCGAAGTTATGTGTGTATTCACAATGAATTATCACTTGTTTTAACGGCGAAGGAAAACACCGTAATAAAACCTGCACACCTAAAAGTTCTTAGGAATTTCTTAGGTGTGTAGTCCGCCAACCCGTACAAGGAGGCCCGTGCCCAGCAGTGGGACGTATATGGACTGATGATAATGATGATGAATGCAGCTTAGGGTACAATTTATAGAAAATGTTTTTTTTTTGTAAATATAAAGCGATTTATGAGCATTTTAGTCGAAGATGGGTCAACTCTCCCGGACTCCCCCTACGCTGTTGTATTTACGAAGTCGAGAGAGTATATCTTCTATCTTCTATATATGTATATATAAATGAATTGCTGTTCGTTGGTCTCGCTAAAACTCGAGAACGGCTGGGCCGATTTAGCAGAAAATATTGAACAATGCAATGCAAGGAAGATAGTAAAAACAGCAATTTCATTTTCCCATATAAACTGTTCTACCTAATTTCCTGTCAAACATTTAATGTTTATCCCGTCGATACGGTTAAATGTCTCCTCAAATTAAAGAACATATTTAAATAAAGGTTTTGAATCGACAACATATATCCACAATATTCAAATAATTGCGTATTTTAGATTTTAAAAATGTAGAATAGAATAAAAAAGATTGACATATTTATTGGTTGTCAAATAGTTATGCGTGCGTTCAGAAATTTATTTTGTGTAACTAAGGAAAAAATATAAAGCCTCATTATCCACACTGAATTTTTAAACTCCTTGGTTGTGTCTGTTAATAACATTTTTTTTATTATAACTTAAAAAAATAAAATTTTATTACAATTCCTTTACTAATTAATCGAAAGGAACTTCGTTTCATCTTATTACGAAGAAAGCTTTTTAATTAATGTTCCCGTGAGACGAGCATGGGATTGGAAATTGCGCCCAGGCGGAGCCGAGCCCCACAGCTAGCACGTAAGTAAATACAAGAATAGCTATAGTTTACAGATATAAGATATCAATATAAATTAATATCATTTACATACCAGTACAGTAGCGAGTCGCATGGTGTGGTCCGTCGCCTCTATCGTCGAAATGATCGCTCCTAGCTCAAGTTTTTAATTTATAGTGCGATTTTTTTTTATCACAGCTGTTATCATAGTCACACCACAAGGGAAAATGAATGTGTCGTTTTTAATGTCTACAAATGAATATGCACAGTGTCCCAGGTTTGATTACCACAGACGCCAATGCCTACCAAGTTATGTATCACCCTGACTAGACATTGACCATGGTGAAAATACCAAACACGTATACTTAAGAGTTCTTCAAAAGAAATTTCTTAGTGTAGTCCGCAAACCCGTACTTCGCCTAAGCCCGAGTTCTACTCCCGGATCCCGCAGTGTTTCTCCATTAGGATATTCTACTATAGTTGGGGTGGTGCTCCTGACATCAATACAATCTTTATTCTCCAAAAGTGAGAAGTACATAAGATCCATTCATTTACTTGGCTCTAGATGTAAACTTTCTCTTGTAAAGAGCAACACTATAGTTTCTAGCCCGTTATTCTCTGACGCTGATTGCCTCCCGACCTGGGTGGTAAATTAAATTTGAAATGACTGAATGAATAAAAGAATATCATTTAATTTCACTACGCACCCAGATAGCCTGTGTCGACATACATGTCTGCCCAACTCTTGGGATCCAGGCGTGAGTGAATCATGTTATTTCTATTATTCTCTAATTTACTTGGAAATTCATTAGCATATATTGTCTTAGGATTCGAACCCGTACTCGTAGTAATGATAATATTGCGCACAATACTTATCAAAAGATTTTAATTTTCACGTGTCGCGCAGCCACATCCTATACAACTAGATAACAGACCGCTAGAGTTTCGCACACTTCGATAACTTAACCTCGGCTTCCTACGTAGATAATAGATATTACAACGTAATTGCGCCACCACACCCGCCACTGTAACTCCTGTGCTCCAGAATCAACAGCGGCACGCACAGTATTGACGCCGAGTACTGAAACTCAGCGAATCTAAGGGAGCCTAAGTTGCTTGCCGTGATCCCGCAACGAAATTATAAAAAAAAAAGTGTATATCCGTTGGGATCAATGAAATCATTATTTAGATTACGAAGCGTGATGACTACCGAGCCCGCCTTCGTTTGTAAATTGTAAACCAGGTAAAACCAAGGAGTTTAAAAATAAATTTCTGAACGCACGCATAAATATTTGGCAACTAACAAATATGTCACTCCCTTTTCATTACTGATTATTCTACATTTTAAAATTTAAAATGTAAAATGCGCAATTGTTCGAATATTGTGAATATATGTTGCCGATTCAAAACCTTTATTTAAATACGTTCATTAATATGAGGGGACCATTAACCGTACTGGCGGGATAAACATAAAATGTTTGACGTACGTGACGCGTACGCCAAAATAGCCCGGAGATAGCAGATTTTTCCCGACTTACTTGACAATTATCGTTATATTTTGGACAATTCACACACTATCTTTAAAAAGTATAGCCTATGTGTTATTCTGATGTATAAGCTATATTATTGTAAACTTTCATTACAATCCATTCGGTAGTTTTTGCGTGAAAGAGCAACAAATATCCAGGACATCCAGACATTCAGGCATCCATACATTATTACAAACTTTCGCGTTTATAATATTAGTAAGATGTATGTAAGTGGATACATGCAGTGGCAGTACTTCCATAGAAGCCCAAATGCGTTAAATGTTATTTTTAATATTGTCTGCTTTATAATTGTTTATTGTGGGGTCAGGGAATTCTCATTTATTGTCAAATTGCTTCTGTTAAATAAAGATTTAAAGCTTAAAGATGATTATTGGGAATTTTGTAAGGCAATCTGGGCTTTTGGGTAAAAGTGACTTGAAGTGACCTCAGGAGATATCACAAATGGTGTAAATGTGGATTCACAGGTCTAATTACTGCAATTGACAAGTCACAACGTATTACTTAGTGTGTTACTATACTCTACGGTAGTCACTAGTAACCTCCGCAACCGCACAATGTGGCGTCATAAAATTACGCGCTCATGTAACTACAAAACTCCAATAAATGCCTGCTTGTGGCCCGTTAACCTGTTTTATTAATCTAGTACGCAACCGAGCGTGTTGGTACTGCTCTTGGACGAGAACAATATGAAGCTTTCTGTAATTAAAATATGTAACTCCGACATTTCCGCCCTATGAAATTAGGTAATTCGGTCCGATCGTGAGCTTATTAATTGTATGACCAATAAGTAGTTACTTAGTTGAAATTATTAGCATTCGTAACAGGGATGTTATGGAGCTCCGTAACCGTAACCGAAACTATCGGATATCCGAAATAAAAATATATCCGTAACCGTAACCGTATCCGTTTCAGAAGTTCCAATAGTTTCGGATAGTTTTGTATATGGGTGGAATCTAAAAAAAACGACATGTTTCGACTTTCGACGGATTTTTGTTTAACCGTTCACGCGCCACGTGAATCTTGCAGTTTTTTTGTTATTTCTAGTCATAACATAACCTCTTTCATAACTAATTAGTTTCTTATTTAAGAGTCGATACTTAATTTAAGAAAGTCTTGTGTTAAGTAGCACTACTTCACTGAAACTTCATCTTAAATGAAAACACTGTGATAAGTACAAAAAACAGTTATTGTTGAAACAAAACCAATAACATCCAAACAGCTGACACCTTTATAAAACAGTTATATTTTACTTTAATCTAATATCCGTAACCGAAACTATCCGAAAATTACGGATAATCCGAAATAATTACATATCCGTAACCGTATCCGAAACCGATATAATTTTATTCCTATATCCGTATCCGTATCCAGATCCGAAATATCATATCCATAACATCCCTAATTCGTAATTTATATATTACTAGCTTTTGCCCGCGACTCCGTCTGCGTAGACTTCTGGGTTGGGTGCAGAAACTAACTAAGTGAATCTATAAATCAAAAATTACGCTAATTGTTGCAGTAGTTCACTACTGGAGGTCATTTCTGTCTTTGAGAGTCGTCTCAAGTGACATTATGACATTTTTCATAACCTCAGATCGTCTCATAAATTTATCGCGAAAATGTATCTAATGTCATCTAGGTGCGTATAATGTTACTTAACATCGCATAATGACACCGAGCCCCATAAAAATGCACATGATAACATTTTACTGTACCGGTACCAGTCACCACTACTCCACAGTGCTAAATGGCATTTAACGTGAATTCAAGTCATCCAGGATACTGACTTCAAATAATGGTGCCTTTCGCGATTTCAGTTCCAAAAATGGCACCTAAATTCATAAAACGGAAAAATAGCTCTTCTATTCCTTAAGTTCCACTAAAATTCTTCTAAAATTGCCATAAGTGCCAAATATTGCACCTGTCGTCGCGTGATTTCCAATAACGGCACTTGTAGCCTTATAGATTCGACTAATGGAATCTGATGTCACTTCATCCGATAATGGCAACCGGACGTCACTCACCATCCACTAATAGCACCTAACGTCACTTAACATACACCAATAAAACTTATCGTCACTTAATTGTACATAACCGCACATAATCTTCCTTAAAATTACTTATGGGTAAGCTCTTCAAAATCATATATCACATAAGAGAACTTAAAACCACCCAGTAGCAATAACAATCTAATAATGGCAAGTAAGTAACCTAAGTGCGTTTAACGTCACCTAAGTAAACTTAAGACCACCTTATGACACTTAACCGCACTTAACTATATTCAACGTAACTTAATGAATCCTTAGAATCTTAAATGGTCTAATGACACCTATCGTCTTCTAAGTGCCCGAAATGGCACTTATTGAATTATTCAAAAAAGTAGCCTATGTCCCTTTTAAAGGTCTCATTTATGTCCATACCAAAATTCATTCAAATCGGACAAATGGTTTAGGCGTGAAGGCATAACACAGGCAGTGTTACTTTCGCACTACAATATATGCTCATCCCACGGGAACCCTACATATTCCCGGGATAAAATGTAGCTTATGTTACTTCATAGTGTCCCATTTGTATTCAAACCAAAAATCATATAAATGGGTGAATAGTATAGGCGCGATAGCCCATTCAAACGGGAATACTACATTTTGCGGGATAAAAAATATTCTACGTTGCGTCGGTGGGTCCTATCTAGTCCCATACTAAAAATCATCTAAATCAGTCAAATGGTTTAGGCCAGAAAGTATAACACAGGCAGCGTTACATTCGCATTACAATATATGCTTATCCCACGGGAACCCTACATATTCCCGGGATAAAATGTAGCTTATGTTACTTTATAGTGTCCTATTTGTATTCAAACCAAAAATCATATAAATCGGGCGAATAGTATAGGAGTGAAAGCCCATTCCCACAGGAATACTACATTTTCCGGGATAAAAAATATCCTATGTTGCGTCGGTGGGTCCTATGTAGCCCCATAATAAAAATCATTTAAACCAGTCCAATGGTTTAGGCCAGAAAGTATAACACAGGCAGCGTTACATTCGCATTACAATATATGCTCATCCCACGGGAACCCTACATATTTCCGGGATAATATATAGTCTATGTTACTTCATAGGGTTCCATTTATATCCATACTAAAATTCATTCACGTCGGTCAAATGGTTTAGGCGTAAAAGCAGAATATTGACAGAGCTACTTATATCCATTCCCACGGGAATACTACATTTTCCGGGATAAAAAGTATCTTATGTTGCTTCGGTGGGTTTCATCTACCCCCATACTAAAAATCATTTAAATCGGTCAAATGGTTTAGGCGTGAAAGCATAACACAGGCAGTGTTACTTTCGCATTACATTATATGGTCATCCCACGGGTATCTTACAAATTCCCGGGATAAAATTTAGTCTATGTTACTACATTGAATTTCATTTATCTCTGTACAAAAAATCATTTATATCGGTCAAACGGTTTAGGCGTAAAAGCAGAATATTGACATAGCTACTTATACCCATTCCCACGGGAATACTACGTTTTCCGGGATGAAAAGTATCCTATGTTACTTCTGTGGGTTCCATCTATCTCCATACCAAAAATAATCGAAATCGGTTCAGTAGTTTTTGAGTTTAAGCGTAACAAACATCCAAAAGTCCAAAAATCCAAAAATACAAACCTTTCCTCTTTATTATAATACACTAGTCACAAAAATTAAGGGATATAAAAAATCAATCCAAATTTTTGGGTGATTTTCAACGAGTTGTAACTCCGAGGAAAATGATTGTATAGAAAAAACAAAAAAAGCAAATTGTAGCTCCAAGTGTCTAGTCTTCAGATATGACCATGATTTTTTTTTGTCATGTCCAGGTCTGGAGAAATCCTAAGAAAACTACCAACAAAAAAAAAAAACAAATTTTTTCTCGTCTAAAAAAAGGTCCACGGGCTTCAAAAATTTTTTTTTGATTGTCTCGTTCAAATACACTTTTAGAAAATTTAATACCCTTTAATTTGACGTAACTAAAAAGCCTATACAATGATTTGCCGCGGAGTTATCGTCAATCAAAGCAAAAAAGTTCTTTTGGACTTTGATAACCAATAACTCTAGAAATAATGGTCGTATAGGAAATCAAAGGAGGGTTTTGAAAACTTCACGATATTCTCTATGAGAAAATGTAAACAACTTTTGTAAAGAAATTTTTTTTGAATTGAAAACTCGGACTGAAAAAAAGACAAAAATTCGCATAATTAAGGATATTTGGATAACTTGGTATAACTTTGGATAAAATGGATGAACGAAGGATATCGTCGGTAATTTTTTAACCTCAAAGTGTCCCCTAAAATCCCTGAAAAATTCAAAGCGCTGCGATTTTTTTTTCATTGTGCCCCGAAGCTTCAAATCCTTTGTTTTTGCAAAAATCACCATAATAGTATAGATGTAAGACTACTGAGACGCACAGCGGTGGTCGTGCGGTTTCTTACATTTTTATGGGTCGCGCAAATTGTAGTAGTAGTAAGAATACTACAATGTAGATAATATCTTGCAATGAAGCACGTGTAATGAAATGAAATAAAATAATAAGGTACGTGGGTCGTAATATAGTAAATATGGACATATTTACCCCCTCTGTCGGAAATATGGCCAATTTCTACTTTTTTTTTAAACTTGTGATAATACTATTTCACGCTTAATGTCTTTGTATTTTATATCTTTGTTGCAAAGAATAATAGCCACTTTTTATGAATAAATGCTAAAAATTGTTTGTTTTAGCTATATATTGATATTAAAAATGGATAATAAACCTTAAGGTGGCCATATTCCACCCAGGTACTATATTTATTGAATCTATAAAATTTCAAATACATCACTTAGATTTAGTCATTTCAAAATTAACTTTACCACCCTGTTCGGAAGGAAGTCATCACTAGAGAAGAACGAGAAAGAAAATCTAGTGTTGCTCCTTTCCAATCAAGAGATAGTCTACGATATCGATACAAAGGCTAAATTTCACGAATTAGAACAGTTCATTAATACAATTTCAGACTATTGTATTGAATATTAGAATAACATAGTCATCTGGAATGGAGTAACTAACATTTAACCAGATTAAAAATATATAAATACAAATAAAGCCTGACTGCCTGGCTGGCTCGTGGTTTCGCGGTACATCTACGGAAATAACAGAGAAAACGGAAAAAACGTAAAACTGAAATCGCAGAGGTGACACAGAAGTAGTTGCTAAACTCAATGGAAAAGTAAATATCTCTAGATTATATTTTTAATGAAAAATCCAAAGTTTGTCTCTGAGGAATCGAATCCAATAAAGGGAAAATTAAAAAATCTGTAATGAAAATGAAAATGAAAATTTGAAACATGTGTCGGAGTGGTACCAAAATATATTGGTGTGATCCGAGGAATTAACTACCCTAATTCAATGAATAAAATGGACTAAATAATGAGTTGCTGATTTGACAGTTTTAATGAGTACAGTATTGCTATTAACAAGCAGTCCGGTGGGGTGATTGAGAGGGGGGTGCTATAAGCGCTATATAAGTGCAGATACAGATCATTCTGTCTCTTAGAGACCGCGCACGCTCTGCGTCTAGTCACGCGGCGAGCGTGGTCCTTCCCGCTTCCTTGTGTTTTCGCAGATCACTCAGATCCCTCAAAAGAAGGGCTTCGTCCCTATATTATGTTTCTACCATAAACCCTCTTGAAGTAGAGGCTGTCTGTGAGTGATATTCGCATTCCGTTCCGCCACGATACACTTCAGTTTTGGAGATCAGAAGGCACGTCATTCTGATAGTACTGGCACATTAGTAATAAATATGGACGGATCTGGCCAATGGAGGTACGCATCCTCTGGAGCAGTGTTTCCCAACTTTTTTCAGTTCGCCGGATTCGTGATGGATTCGGATTCGTGCTTCAGTTGAATGAAAATCCTATTAATAAGAGTTTTATTTTTCCCAATCTGCACAACATAGTTTTCAATCATTTTTTTCTAACATGCGTTTGAAGTACTTAATTATTATTATTTTTTATTTTTATTCTCATTCTGTATGTATGTTTTCATCATCATTCATCATAATAAAATACTTTTTTGTTTCTATCTATGTAAATATATTATTTTGTATCATTGTTTTACGTTCATCAAAGCCTAAATTAGTTCAGCTAAAAAGTAACACGACATTCATTGACTGTTAGGCGGGTTTTCGGTTTTCCTCCCTGACGCTATAACTCCAGAACGCGCGAACCGATTTCCACGGTTTTGCATTCGTTGGAAAGGTCTCGGGCTCCGTGAGGTTTATAGCAAAGAAAATTCAGGAAAAAATCAACAGAAAAGCGGGAAAATCTTTTTTCACATACAGCGCCATTTTTCTCATATAAACTGTTCTACCTAATTTCCTGTCAAACATTTTATGTTTATCCAGTCAATACAGTTAAAGGTCCCCTTAAATTAAAGAACGTAAGTATTTAAATAAAGGTTTTGAATCGACAACATATATCCACAATATTCGAATAATTGCGTATTTTGGGGTTTAAACATGTAGAATAGTGTCAGTACCTAAACAGGGATTGACATATTTATTGGTTGTCAAATATTTATGCGTGCGTTCAGAAATTTATTTTTAAACTCCTTGGTTTACAATTTACAAACGAAGGCGAGCTCGGTAGTCATCACGCCTTGAAATCTAAAACACTCAACTATGCAATGGAATGCACTTAGAATTCATCAATTAGATTAAATTAAAATAAATACCTCTCTCGACTCTGTCTTGACCGTACGTGACGTAATCAAAACTACTTAAAAAAAAAGTGTGTGTGTGTGTGTACTTATGTACACGCGTTAGATGTTATACTTCATACATAAATATATATTTTCTTAAATAATATAATAATATATTATAAAATAATATTTTAATAACTTCATGTTGTCGGTTTTTCATGACAGTGTGTGCGCGCATCCTAATAACTTCAATAAGTTTTTTACTTAATCTTAAAATTAGGATGAACGAAATTCCCGATTCCAATGGGGCCAATCGATAGCTTACGTCACGCCGGTTCCAATAATACCAAACTCGGGTATCCTACGATTAAAATTGAGGGAGTTAGACAGAGGGGGGTGAGGTAGAATCGGCCAGCATAAGCTGTTGCAGTTTGCAACAAGTTATGCTTGCCGGTGGCTAATTCCTGTCGGTGGGGACTGGCGATTTCTGCCATTTCTTTGTTGTGTCCCCCACTGATGCTGAGGCCCCTTCTGGGCCATCCCGGTTTTGTCCCGGGTCGTTGGCGGACTCGGTTAGCAATCTCTTGCTTCCGAGTAGGAAATGGGCGGCTCCCGTTTCCACCGTCGAACTCGTAATCCGGTCGAAGCTGTGGTCATGTCTCGCAGTTCGGCCGGCGCGAGGGCCTTGGCTTAACCGCCCGGGCCGCGAGGGAGAAAACCTCCCCCAGGGCTGGCGGGAAGTAGAGCCATAAACAGCTTTCCCCTCGAGAACAAAAAAAAAAAAAAAAAAAAAAAAA